>SKCR01051467.1:0-104484 GCA_019454045.1 Zanthoxylum bungeanum | reverse complement strand
TTTAGTTCCTTGTTCCTTGATGGTCTAGAAAGGTTTTAGGGTTCTTTTAAATCTGAAATTTTGGGGCTTTTGGTAGTGGATGTTGGATTAGAAGTTTGTTGGCATGTGTGAAGTAATATTGGATGGAATTAGTGTCATCTTTGTCCAATTTGATCAAGTGTTGATAGGTTTCCATTATAGAGTTGTTGATCCACTCTAAGATAGCCTATAATTGTTTTAGAGTTGTTCATATGTGGCGGGACTCAATTGGTGTTGAGATTAATTGATTTAGTCTTGGAAAATTGGATTTAAAGCATGTATTTTGAGTAATTTTTGGTTTACAGATCAGATCTGCCTAAACTGGAAATTCTGGGGTATTTTTGATGTCCTAAGATTGTATTGGATGTGTTTTAGGAGTTGGCACAATTGCCGGAAAGTATTTCCGACTTGAAATAAGCGAAAACGGCAAAAACGGCGTTACCCGGTGGATTTTGAGCCAACCGGGTGACAGCTGTCCAAACGGTGAAACCGTCACTGTTCAGGAAGCCCATGTACTTCCCTGACACTATTGGAACTGACATGGGTAGTTTCCATAAGTGTCGGGTAGTCGGTTCGGTCAAAAATACGTTTTAGGCCATTTGGCGGAAAATTGGTTTTCATAAAAGTTTCGCGAAGTTTTAACTATGTTTATGTTAATATTTGATATTAAATAAATATGTTTAGGTGAAATATGAATAAATTATTCATATTAGATATTGAATAATTTATTTGGTATTTTGAAAAGTTTTAAAATACGATTTCGCCCAAACCCGCGCTTCCGGTGCGCCCTATCGTCCAAAACCCCAACATAGGTATCCATGTTAGTGAAGTCACGATTCTTAAATCTTTGGCCAAATTCGATCACTTAGGGTGGATCGTATCAGTTATGAAGAATCGTGGACATATCGACATGAGATGTCCGTCTCGGAAACTTGACGGTATATTCTATGTTTCCTAAGCACAACTCAGATAGCCTACAACAGAGGGATTGTTAAACATATGTGATGACCTTGACTTGTATAGTTTAGAAAGTTCGTTCGTGTTCTTCGTGAATTCGGAGGTGGCCGAATTGCGTACATATTAGCTACGCTTATATGACGAACGTTTCTGAACTTAGAGAGTCCCAATATGAAGTGTACTCATTGAGCACTTGGGTATCATATTATTTTTGATAAAAGATAATATTCGATATTATAATTATCAACCAATATAATCAACTGTTACTGGATAATATTGATTATTTACTTTGACCTACTTGGATTAGTTAGATTAATTCAATAATTACACAAGGGCTTAATTGTAAATCATAATTATCTCTACCATTTGAGGATATTATGGTAATTGTAAGTATGTAATAATATGTGGTTTTGGCTTAATTTAATTGGATTAAATCAATATGGCAAACATTTAACTAATCCATTTCCTAATCATTGGCTTGATTTAATTGGATTAAATTAAAGTGGGAGACAATGGAGATTAGTCACACCTAATTATACATATTTGGACAAATTAGATTAAGTCCACTTAAAAGTTGATTAAAACTTTTATTTATTAAAAATTACCAAATTTTTGCTATAAATAGCAAGCTTTAGGAATGTTTTAATTACAAGTTCAAATACAAGCAAATTCTTAGAGAGATTAGCCTAAGTTAGAGAAGTGTTTAGAGAAGCTTGTGAGGTCTCTAAAACATTTCATTAAGGAGAAATCAAGATTAGATCTTGAAGTGAACCTTGCTTGCATGGAAATCGAGATTGGATCTTGAAGTCGAGCTTGCACACATTGGAGGTTCTCCAACAAATTCAACAAGGAGAAGTGGATTGGATCTTGCATCAAGCTTACTAGGTAATGTTTGATCTTCTCCTAAGTTATGTTTATTTGTGTATTAGATGCATGATCACATAGCTTAATGTTGAATAAGGCTAATCAATTGTGTTACGATACTTTAGAAGTATAAACACAAAATGCTTGTAATTAGATCAAAGATGTTCATGTTGGACATGAAACAATTAATTAGAGTTTAGAACTCTAAATTAAAGTTTAGAGCTATGACTATCATTCTAGATTCACTTGACCACCTTTAGGTGAACTATAATTGTTCATGAGACATTTCTAATTGGGATTCTAAAATGGTTTGTGTATTGGATTCAAAATTTACACAAATGTGTATTTAGAATAAATTTATATTTTTGGAAAAATATTTGATATTTTGAAAAATTATATTTTTATTTTATAACATGTGTTTATGTTGGTTTTGAAATTAAAAATTAATTTTGGGTGTTTTTGAAGTGTTTATGGAAGACCGGAAGTAATTAGGGTAATAGATTCTAATTGCATCATCTCTCTAGAACTAGAGAGCTGAGCAATTTGAAAAAAAATAAAAAAATAAAAATTAGCAGCACACATGGCCACCTGGGCGCTATAGTGCGTTGTTTTCGCTCGTTTTGGAGCTTCCGGACTCCGATTCAGTCTCGGTTTTTTTCCTATACACTCGTAACGGAATATAGTATTTCATTAAATAATTTAAAATTACACTCATACTTGATATCTATGGGTTAGACCCATTTTCGCTGCTCGGGGTACCGATCCAACCCTAGGGGTTCCACAATTTCCCTAACACCTTCCTCCATTCTCTTCTGAATTTCCCTTTGTTGAACTTTTTATTTTTAATGAACTTCTTGAAATTTCTTATTAGGAGTGCCACATCCTCATCACTATCTTCATCATCATTAGAGCTTTCATTATCCTCATTTCTTGCGCTTGATTTAAGAGTTGGATTGTTTATTCCTCTACTATTTTATTCTTGATTTAAATCCATCTTAATATCCATCTCATACTCTAATAATTTATCTACCAAGTCATCCAATTTCAAAGTGTTCATACCATTAGATTATTTGATGGTGGCGGTGCAAATCCTATATTCTTTAGGAATAAACCTAATGATCTTCTTGACTTGTCACTTGTACTAATATTTTTTCCTAAAACACTTAGTTGATTCACAATCATAATGAACCTAGAAATTATTTTCTCAACGTCTTCACTAGCTTCCATCTTAAAGCTATCAAACTCGCACATGAACTGATTTATCTTGGATTCTTTAACTTGGCTAGTGCCCTCATTGACAATCTTCAAAGACTTCCATAATTCATAAGCATTGCTAAATTTCAGAAGTTTGTTGATTTGGCTCCGATCAATTACGCAAAATAAGTGATTGAAAGCCTTTGCATTGTTGGAGGCTTCTATATAGTCATTTTCGGTCCATTCAGATTGCGGTTTTAGAAATTCCACACTGTCACTATCTTTCTTCATGGGCATTTTAGGACCTTTAGTGACCACTTTGTATGATTGCACATCAACGGCAAAGAGGTAGTTCAATATCTTTATCTTCCAATAATTGTAGTCGGTTCCAGTGTATAACATAGGTCTATTTGTTGAAGCTCCATCGACAAAGTTCATTGAAGTGTTGCTTTTAGGCCATGATCTATTCTCGGACGTTTAAGTCTTTGTTGATAATATCTCGCTATGATACCAATTGAAATTACCTAAAAGTCTTACAACAATACTATACCTAAGAGAGGGTGAATTGAGTAATTAAAAATAAATGCAGAATTTAAATTCTTAATAATTTTAAGCTATTGCTAGAGCAAGCTTTGCCAAATAGCACAATTAATAAATTCAAAGCTATAGTAATGGTAAAGAAAATGATTTAAGAGAAGAGAAATACAAAATTGATTTTATACTGGTTCAGTCAAATCTCTTGCCTACATCCACTTATCTTCAAGCTCCCTTGAAAGTTCCACTAATTTCAAAAACTTTTACTACCGAGAGTTTTTAATCCAAGGCTTCGCTCTAACCTTTACAAAAATCCACTATTCAGAGTATTCACCACTCACACAAGGGATTTCACACAAATATTTGAAGAATAAAAATGTTTACAAATTTTTTAAGGACTCACTAAAGATATATAATAAAGATTGAGTGTGAGTGTGTTTACCCAAATGTCTTTAAGTTCTCTAAAACGATAAAAAGTTGTATGTAATTGTATGGGCCAAAATTTAGTCCAAGGGCAATTTCGACCTTTTGCTTCAGACCCAACACTGAACGCACCCCAAACATAAGACCCAGGCCCGAAGATTCATGGGCCCACTCCCAGTAAAATACCCCACATCCAAACCATAACCAAGGCCCATCATACGCCAGCCTACGAAACGCTCAGACTCTTAATACCCCTCATAACCCATCCATTTTCAGTCTTCATGACTGCCCATAATACTCATTCATGACACGACCATTACCAACACACAAAACGTATGTCAATTAAACGCATTCATGAATCTCACCTTAAATAGCCTATAAAAGGAACCGAGATCCAGAAGAGAAGGGGGATCACATCTCTTATAGCTCAATAATCTTCTCTCCAGAGCTCTCATCATATCATATCTATTACTTACAGCTCGTTTTCGTCACTGACTTGAGCGTCGGAGTGCCTACGGCACCCACCACACCGGTGGCAGTAACTTTCACGCTCACTCTACCTTTGTTTTGCAGGATCGCTAGTGCCCCCAACCTATAAATTCTCGATTGTGGTCCTCGGGCGAAAACCAGCGTCCATAATTTGGCACCCACCGTGGGGCCTTAGCGATTCATAGCAGACGAAGATCTCTCAATCTATGATCCCTTCAACACAGCTGCACATGGCTTCTAGCAGCGATCAGACATTAGATCCCATGGCCTCTCATTATCCATCTCTACAAGAACGATTACGAGTCTTAGAGGAGGAAAATTCAGCCATGCGAATCTCCAATATAACCCTCCAGAAGCAACTGAAGCAAATCTCTTCAACTTCCCGACCACCTGATACTACAGACCTTCCCGGAAATCCCAATCCCCACCCACCATCTCTGGGGGCATTCAACAATGTGACAAGTGACAATCTGCCATCAGACACCATCCACCACCAATCAAGAAAGAAGTCAACATATTTTCCTCAACCGACCAAGCACGACAAGTTGCCTCCACCATGCGCAAGGAAATGCAGGAGTTCAAAGATGCAATTCTCTCCAGCCTACCTGGTGTCAACTACCAGTGAGAAAAAGCCGAGCCGGCACGATCTCAGATACCCTATTTTTGGACACCATCACTTCCACCGAACTACCAAGGAAGTTCAGTCCTCCAGATATGAAGCTGTATGACGGATCCACAGACCCGAATGATCATGTGATCCATTACAAATACAAGATGATGTCGACTGATCTGGCTCCTCATCAATGGGTAGCTGGAATGTGTAGAGGATTCAGAGAAACATTGGCGGGCCCAGCCCTCACTTGGTTCCTCAATCTATCTTACAGGACTATTGGGTCATATCAGGAACTAGCTGCTGATAAATTTATGGAGCATTTTGCAAGTTCTTGCAAGCTTGAGAAGACCACCAATGACCTTAATGCAATCCAACAACGGAGAGGGAGTCCTTGCGAAGCTACGTGGCTCGCTTCAATAAAGAAAGGATAACAATCCCAGATCTCTATCAGCCTACTGCAGTGGAAGCATTCAGAAATAGATTACTTTCAGAAAGTGGACTCTATAAAAAGCTCACTAAATTTCGATGTTGCACTATGGATCATGCCATGGCACAGGCTCAAATTGAGATTAGATGGGAGGAGGATAAAAGAAACAAGAAAAGAGATAATTCCATCAGCCATCACAATGAGAGAACCTCAAATCCGCCCAAGACCCTACAACTGATATGCTAGCAATTTACTTCAATAAAGTGATACTTGATGTAATTAGTCCATAAAAAAAGGGGCTAGATGACCACCCATTGTCGCCTTGGGGACATCATAGCTTCCCAAATAAGTATTCATTGGTTACTTTAGAAAGAAAAACTATCATTCACAAAACTCCAACTTAGGGAGAAACCCATTTGCTCCAATCGACCTACATTTACCAACACCTGGCCCAATCGATGCTTCTCCCAATCGACATGAGAATAACCTCAAAATCCTCCAACATACCCAATCGGCCAAGAAGTAAACTCTATGATTGTCATCTCCTCTATACTACGTGAAAAAAATTATCATATCTTTTAGACGATGAATGATTGTCATCTCCTCCAAACTACATGGAAGGATTTTCATCTCCTCATTCGACCATGAAAGAACAAGGCGCATCCTTCCAATTTTAACCAATTTTCCTACCATTCACCCCATACGACGAAGCAATGTGTCTTGCATTGGAATATCCAGCAGCCCCCTCTACCTGTATAAAGACTTGCCATGAGAAGGATGTCCCATACGCCAATACACAAATGAATACTTGGCATGGACATCCCAGTCGACATTACCAGATGGAAGAAGGCTTAGTATCTGACAGAAGGTCCACTCGACACGACAAGAAAAAGTCTTGGCTAGGAGCTGAGGTACCACTCCACACGACAAAGAAGAACTCCTAGCCATGGGCTGAAGCACCAGTCGACACGATAAGGAACATGTCTTAGTTAGGGTCTAAGGTTCCAGTCGACACGACATGGAGGAAGGATCAGTTATTGGTTGATGTTTCATTCGACACGAAAGATAAGTAGGATGAGTTGCCTAAATTTCCAATCAACATTACATGGATACACATCATGAGGATGCTATCACCCACTCGACAATACAAAGATGTAGTCTCGGCTCAAGAAATATGTTTCAAATGAAGATTCATCATAAGGTGAATGTCCCACTGGACACTACACTCAGCATGAGGTGAATGTTTCACTCGACATGACAGGTATGAGGCTTACACTTATTTAAGATCTCATTCGACAAGACATGGATATCACATTCCTCAGAAGACATGAAATGTTAGTCATCATATCCATACGACATTGATTTAATACCGCAAACTCCAGACTACATATGGAATCTTTTATCATGCCTAGTAGTATGAAAAATCCTTTGGACCTCTATCAGGTCCACTCGACCGACCTTCATCAGGTTAGGTAGTATGAAAAATCCTTTGGACCTCTATCAGGTCCCTCGACCCGATCTTCATCAGGTTAGGTAGTATGAAAAATCCTTTGGACCTCCATCAGGTCCACTCGACCGACCTTCATTAGGTTAGGTAGTATGAAAAATCCTTTGGACCTCCATCAGGTCCACTCGACCGACCTTCATCAGGTTAGGTAGTATGAAAAATCCTTTGGACCTCTATCAGGTCCACTCGACCGACTTTCATCAGGTTAGATAGTATGAAAAATCCTTTGGACCTCCATCAGGTCCACTCGACCGACCTTCATCAGGTTAGGTAGTATGAAAAATCCCTTGGACCTCCATCAGGTCCAATCGACCGACTTTATCAGGTTAGGTAGTATGAAGAATCCCTTGGACCTCCATCAGGTCCAATCGCCGGCCTTCATCAGATTAGGTAGTATGAAGAATCCTTTGGACTTCCATCAGGTCCAATCGACCGACCTTCATCCAATCTAGTAGGATGATGACCCTCATGGACCTTCATCAGGTTCATTCGACTGTAGTATCATGGTCTTCAGATGACATGGTCTCAGACTAGAAGTCCTGTAGAATGAGGAATTATACCATCATTGACCTTAGTCAGGTCTTGTAGAATGAGGAATTATACCTTCATTGACCTTTGTCAGGTCTTGTAGAATGAGGAATGAGAACCTTCATTGACCTTTGTCAGGTCTTGTAGAATGATGAATGAGAACCCTCATTGACATTATTCAGGTCTAGTAGAGAGAGAAATGATGACCTTCTTGGACCATTATCAAGTCCATTCGACAGGTTCATACGACCGTAGTCTCATGAACCCTCATAATGAGAATGGGTGATAACCTTCATAGACCTTCATCGGGTCTAGTAGTATGATAAGGAAAGACTCTTAGACCTTCGTCAGGTCTGTAGAGTGAAGACTTTCATAGACCTTCATCTGGTCCAAACGACATTGAAGACTCCCCTGGTCATTTGACCCGTAGTATGAGGATTATCCTAACCTTCATATGGTTCAGTCGATCGGGGACATCTCCCATGGACTCATGTCGAGTCAAGTTGTAGGCATGGACTGCATATGTCGTGTGAATTATCTTCTGAACCTTCATCTGGTTCAGTCGACCGGGGACATCCCCCATGGACTCATGTAGAGTCAAGTTTTAGACATGGACTACAAATGTCGTATGACTTATGTCCTGAACCTTCATATGGTTCAGTCGACCGAGGACATCCCCCATGGACTCATGTCGAATCAAGTTGTAGACATGGACTGCACATGTCGTGTGAATTATCTCCTCAACCTTCATCTGGTTCAGTCGACCGGGGACATCCCCCATGGACTCATGTAGAGTCAAGTTGTAGACATGGACTGCAAATGTCGTATGACTTATATCCTGAACCTTCATCTGGTTCAGTCGACCGGGGACATCCCTTATGGACTCATGTCGATTCAAGTTGTAGACATGAACTACACATGTCGTATGACTTATTCTGGTTCAGTCGACCAGGGACATCCCCCATGCACTCATGTAGAGTCAAGTTATAGACATGGACTATACATGTCGTATGACTTATATCCTGGACCTTCATCTGGTTCAGACGACCGGGGACATCCCCCATGGACTCATGTAGAGTCGAGTTGTAGACATGGACTACACATGTCGTATGACTTATTCTGGTTCATTCGTCCGGGGACATCCCCATGGACTCATGTAGAGTCAAGTTATAGACATGGACTACACATGTCGTATGACTTATATCCTGAAGCTTCATATGGTTCAGTCGCCGAGGACATCCCCCATGGACTCATGTAGAGTCAAGTTGTAGACATGGACTACACATGTCGTATGACTTATGTCTTGAACCTTCATCTGGTTCAGTCGACCGGGGACATCCCTCATGGACTCATGTCGATTCAAGTTGTAGACATGAACTACACATGTCGTATGACTTATTCTGGTTCAGTCGACCGGGGACATCCCCCATGAACTCATGTAGAGTCAAGTTATAGACATGGACTACACATGTCGTATGACTTGTATCCTGAACCTTCATCTGGTTCAGTCGACCGGGGACATCCCCCATGGACTAATGTAGAGTCAAGTTGTAGACATGGACTACACATGTCGTATGACTTATGTCCTGAACCTTCATCTGGTTCAGTCGACCGGGGACATCCCTCATGGACTCATGTCGATTCAAGTTGTAGACATGAACTACATATGTCCTATGACTTATTCTGGTTCAGTCGACCGGGGACATCCCCCATGGACTCATGTAGAGTCAAGTTATAGACATGGACTACACATGTCGTATGACTTGTATCCTGAACCTTCATCTGGTTCAGTCGCCGGGGACATCCCCCATGGACTCATGTAGAGTCGAGTTGTAGACATGGACAACACATGTCGTATGACTTATTCTGGTTCAGTCGACCGGGGACATCCCCCATGGACTCATGTAGAGTCGAGTTGTAGACATGGACTACACATGTCATATGACTTATTCTGGTTCAGTCGACCGGGGACATCCCCCATTGACTCATGTAGAGTCAAGTTATAGACATGGACTACACATGTCGTATGACTTATATCCTGAACCTTCATCTGATTCAGTCGACCGGGGACATCCCCCATAGACTCATGTAGAGTCGAAATTGTAGACGTGGACTACACATGTCGTATGACTTATATCCTGAACCTTCATCTAGCTCAGTCGACCAGAGACATTCCTCATGGGCTCATGTAGAGTCAAGTTCAAGATCTGACCTTCATCTGGTCGACATGGTCATTCCCACAAACTCATAACGATCTCTTAGATCAACATCCATATCTGGTCGACTGAGGTTCATTATTGGTATTTACTTAGCTTTATCAAAATGGTGTGATCTTTGACAGGTCCAAACGACATCAACGTCCAGGTACGCTTACATGCTTTATACATACCTCATACGACACACGCGACAAATACTCTATAAGACAATGACTCATTGACTTAGAGAGTAGGGGACAACTGTATGGTCCAAATTTGGTCCAAGGGAAATTTCGACCTTTTGCTTCAGACCCAACACTGAACGCACCCCAAACTCCCCAACATAAGACCCAGGCCCGAAGATTCACGGGCCCACTCCTAGTAAAATACCCCACATCCAAACCATAACCAAGACCATCATACGCCAGCCCACGAAACGCTCAGACTCTTGATACCCCTCATAACCCAACCGTTTTCAGTCTTCATGACTGCCCATAATACTCATTCATGACACGACCATTACCAACACACAAAACGTATGTCAATTAAACGCATTCATGAATCTCACCTCAAATAACCTATAAAAGGAACCGAGATCCAGAAGAGAGAGGGGGATCACATCTCTTATAGCTCAATAATCTTCTCTTCAAAGCTCTCATCATATCATATCTATCGCCCTTACGACAATCCACGAGGATCAATGTAGTCTCTAGCCTTGCTCTTCCATTACTTACAGCTCGTCTTCGTCACTGACTTGAGCGTCGGAGTGCCTACGGCACCCACCACACCGGTGGGCAGTAACCTTCACGCTCACTCTACCTTTATTTTACAGGATCGTTAGTGCCCCCAACCTATAAATTCTCGATTGTGGACCTCAGGCGAAAACCAACGTCCACAATAATGAGCTTATGAAATGATGAGAATGAAATGATCAAGAAGATTTTTGTATTTCTCTCTGATTTTTGCTTTCAATAAAATGCTAAAAAGTATAAGAACACAATAAAAATGAGATAGGGTATTATATAATGAAAATTTGAGCAGATCCAATATTTTGTCCAGAGACCGGTGTGCCTATGGTCATGGACCAATATGCCGGTCATTAATTCAAATGGCTACTACCTAGTTACCATTGAGCATTTAATGCGTGAAACCTATCGGATTAGTGACCGGTATATAGACCGACATGGGTCATTCCTATTCCAGAGAGCATTCAAACAAATTTAGGTTCATCGGTGTGAATACCAGTAAGGTCAAGCCCGGTTCCAGTAATGGTGTGTTCTCAACACAGAGGCGGTATGGAGATCGGTGAGGTCCAGTCTGGTTCCAGTAATGGTTCAGAGAGCTTGATCAACTTCAGTATACCAGTTACAATATACATGAGTCCCATGTGTTTATAAATGCTTGAATTAACACTCACTTATATCGAAAGATTTAAGTTACAAGATTTTGCATTACCACTTGTTCATTTAGCTATGTCTTCACATCCGTTTTGCTTCGAAGTCTTTTTACATTACCTTGCGAATGTATGTTACATCATCAAAATCTTTCATTCAGTGGAATGACGCTTACAATTTGAGCTTCTCTAAATCGGTACTCAATACAGCTACAGTTTTAAATTAGGTTTTTGTAATTGTATTTTTGTAATAAAAACATAGTGAAAGCAAAATTCATAGCCCTTTTGATTGCACCAACATTGATTATTCTTGTTTTTTAAAAACATTTAAAAAGATAGATAATTTTACAAACTAAGCATGCAGGAACCAACATTGAATATTCCTATTTGTTTTTTTTAAAACGTTTGAGAAGCTAAATAATTTTACAAACTAAGCACCAGCATCCATTCGAAGAATCAAAATCAATGAGATATGCGGCTTTCACGGAAATGGTTTAGAAAGCCTAGATTTAAGGAGAGCATTCCCTTTTCATCATCAGGAATATAAGTATAGTAAAGATGTGATTAGATGATAGTAATAGGGAGACAATTGACAATAATTATTTTTCTTAGATAGAGAGATTTCACCAAAGTGGTTTTGGGGATAATCCGCAAAAACGGTTGGTTTAGATCTCAAATTTATGTTAAAACTAGAGTCCATTTAGAAAAAAAAAATAATACCCAAAGCACAAAAAACATATTTATCTTATTCAAACATTTCATATTCTTCGTGGAAACCTTTTTTCTTTTTTGGAAATTGTTGGAAACTTCACCGCCAAATCACTTATTCCGGATTTAAGCGGGACAGGTTAAACCTCCCGACTGTCCCAGACTCTTACAAGAAACTCACTCCATGAATTCAAACTCAGAACCTCAAGGTGAGATTCTGAACTCTACACCACCAAATAACACCCCTTAGGGACTCCAAAGTTACTTTCTCTAATCTAATGCCACTTCCATATGCTCGATAATTTCTCTTGGAAGCTAAGAGGGGTTTATGAGATGTTGATTTTCCAAGGTAAATTTTGATTTAAAAATTTGTTTGATTATTTCACTTCTTTATATTGAAGTAGAATATGTTATGAGAAACTAGTGATCATTTTAGTGGTACATGTTTTACAACCGGCTGAGGTCGGCCAAAATTATTGGACTTGGTCAGATAGATTATTTTAATTAGTCAAAATTATTGGACAAGGCTCATTTGCACAGCAACGGTCACTTGTAAGGGGTTTCTTCATCCAACTGAATTGTTTTGTCGATGACCATTCCGAAATTGTCATGGTTGATGTGCATTTTACGGAACCATGTGAGTGTGAGAAGATGAATCACATGATCAGGATCAGAGGGTGTTACATCAACCGCTTTTCTACCTGTGATTAACTCCATTAAGATCACTCCAAAGCTATACACGTCTACCTTTGCAGTTATTCGTCCCGTCACTGCGAAAATGTATGTAAAAGTTAAAAGTTTAAGACCGAATTGAAATAATATAATACATGCGATTGAAATATTGAATCTGAAATAAAAATCAGTTACCTACATACTCTGGGGCAAGATACCCAAAAGTTCCAGCTACTTTTGTCACTATGGAATGTTTTCCATTTTCCGGAGCAAGACGTACTAATCCAAAATCTGTAACTTTTGCCTGCATATCCTCTCCAAGAAGAATGTTGGAGGGCTTAAGATCTCTATGAATAAAGCTTTGATGTGCCAAACCATGTAAATACTCAACACCTCTAGCAACATCCAGGGCGATATTTATTCCACTCCAGAGGTTTCAATCCCAGTTGAACAAATGCTTACTAAGTGTTCCCTGGGGCATGTATTCATAAACAAGAAGCCTCTCATTTCCATCCAAGCAATTGTAATGAATCCAGCATGCATAAAACTAACAACTCCAGCCAACCAACTTTTGTTAACAACTCCAGCCAACCAACTCCATGAAAACAACTCATGACTGGTGGTGAGTGAATAGTAGCCAACTTTGGCTATAAATTTAAGCCTCCCAGAAAGCTTAATATAATCCCAAAGTGTGTGAGAAAATAGAGAGAGTGTGTTGAGGTTTTTGTAAAGTTTTATTTGTAAAGCTTGTATTTTATTTTTGAAGTAATAGAAATACAATTCGGTTTTTCCTCAAATCTTCTCTAAAGTGATCGGTGAATCACAACAAGTGGTATCAGAGCTTCGGTTGTTCTTTGGGATCGTAAAAACCGAGTAATCGAGCTTCCGATCGGAAAACCGGTTCCGACGAAAGTTGTCAAAAATTCATTTTGAGGGCACCATAAGCCAGTTCACGTCGAGACGAGCACGGTGGTATTTTCCGGCGACCGATCCGACGTCCCGATTTCCCTCACGCGCCTTCCAGAGGCTTGCCCACACGCCCTCACGCGCCTCACGCGCTGCTGAAGGTTGAAGACGATTGCGTGGCAGCCACGTCAGCGACACGTCAGCACCCCTGCCACGTCACCTGACACGTCAGCTGCCACGTCAGCAAAGGCGGTCCCATTGCCACGTCAGCATCATGGTAAATTTCATTTAGCCCCCTGACGTTTTGAAATTTACAATTTTGCCCCAGAACTTTTAGGAATTATAGTCCTTCAAACTTTTCACATAGGATTTATAGTCACTACAATGAAGACGGTCATATTCATCTATCAACAATGACTCTCGCGGGCTCTATCATTATTTACCATGTAGGCCCGAAGACCATCGATACAACCCGCGTAGGATTTATGGGTCTAACCCATGAAGGTTCAATTTGTCGATATCTAAGACTCATGTGTGGTCAATCAAGATACTTAATGGACTTTCACCAACGGTAGATTCGATACACTTTCCACATGGGGTTACAAACTCTCGTGTGGTCAAACCGGAACGCTTTATGGATTTTCACCAACGGTAGTCCTAAAACACTTTCCACACAGGGTTATAGGCTCCTGAGTGGTCAAACCATAACACTTTATGGACTTTCACCAACGACATTCTTGACACACTTTCCCCACAGGGTTACAGACTTATGTGGGGTCGAACGCCCAATCTGTGATGCAATAAGACAAATCTCAAATGTGACTCTATAATATGGGTATCATGGTCCTCAAGGGGCGCAGCCCAACGGTTGGAGCTTGGGACATTGTCATCAAGGTCTCAGGTTCGAGCCCTGTGTAACACCCTTCTAAGAGCTTGAGACAACATCGATTTTCCCACGCATCTATACCGGAGTCCAATGAACCTGTCTGGATGACGTGAGGTTTCCTCGGTATTCTAAAAAATATGGGTGTCATGTATAATTTTATCAAACATCCATGCAACATTTAATAAATACAATAATTCGTCAAATCCGCAATTTTTAAAAAAAATCCATAAAAGCAATATAATCCAAATTAAACATTTCATGAAAAATTTAATAAACCAATAGTGTGCGGAAATATTAAATACACAATTTAACTAAATATATTTTAAATAGACTTTTTTTTAAAAAAAATAAATATAATCGAACCCCTACCTCGATCAAACGCTCGGATTATAAAACGGATCTCACCACGAGGTTCGGCACACACGATTTCATCTATTCACATGCCAGATTCTATCTCGGGTCAGCTGGCACATACCTCGAGGCATGCATAGTCTGTTTTTAACGGGATCTTGCGGCCCTGTAACTTTCAATGGTCAAATTATATATCCACACGCTCATTTCGTCAAGAGGAGAGTTTGTTGATGGTGTCTGTTTGTCGATCCAACGATCAGATTTTTCAAGCTTAGCCAAAAATCGAATTTCACTCTCCTCCGAAAATGGATATTTCTCAAACGACATCGAATTGGAGCATGGTCACTGGCATTGGAAAGTACTCGATCAGGGGAACGCTCACTCACCGACATTGACAATAGGTGACACTGGATGGCGATGCGTAGGGCAAAAGAAGGTGGTTTTACCGCTATTTTGGGATGACGATATCTCCTCTGGTGGAGCTCCGATGATGACACCGTCGGTGGGGTTGGAACGATCAACAGTTAAGGATTTCGATGGGCCGGCACATAGCGGCTGACAAGAGGCGGTGGCGACACACGATAGACTGTAGTGGCATGTGTGTGGAGTAAGAGATAGAGTGTGTGTGTTTTCCAAATTTTAGGGGAAGTGCCACATATATAGAGTTGTGTGGATCACGTATTGCACGCCGATTGGGCCACGTGTGAGCCCACCATGGTGCCACGTTTCTGTCCTTGGAAAAGATCATTGAACCCTGAAATTTGAATAAAGTGAAATTTGCCCACGAAATTCTCAATTTTTATCATTTTAATCTATAAGAATTTCAAAATTTAACATTTTGATTATTTTTTTACTAGGTCAAAGTTTGACTTCATGACCCAAAATTTATATTATTTTCTAATAAAACCCTTAAAAAACTATGATTTTACCGTTTTGTTTTTGTGGAAGTTTTGTATGGTCATTGGTTGATAGAAAAAGACCACATATGGTACACAAGTAAAGATAACCAATCAAACTTAAAAATATACAAACACTTATACATAAACACTTGGACATAAACCTTAAAAAATAAAAAAATATTTCGTTATAGCACAAAAATGATTTTTATTTCTAGTGTTTTGTGTACTTTTATGTGTACTATTATATGCATACTTAATTTTTTTTTAAAAGACCATAAGCCTCTTAGAATGTCCTTTGATTAGAGGTGGAAAATATCCTTTGATTAGAGGTGGCAAATATTGATATTGGTCTGATGAAAAATAAGGTCGAGGTCGGCAATATTTTTAAAGTTGAATTCAAAATTTCACAAAAAACAAAAGTATTAAAATATTTTAAAAATTATTTTTTTTCAAAAAAAAAAAATGTATAATTTATAGGCTCGAGCTAGACAATACATGGACCCGATCCAAATTTTTGTCATCCCTATCTCTTATTGCACCCTTTTTCTAAGAAAATCAAAATTTTAAGGTATTTATGTGAGTAAGTTAAGATTCTTAAGACTTTGGCCAAAGCCGATCACTTAGGATTGATCGCATATATATCAAAAATGGTGTTCTGATTAGTTGTAAAGAATCATGGAAATATCGACAATATGAGATGTCCGCCTTGGAAACTTGACGGTATAATCTATATTTCCTAAGCACAACTCGGATAGCCTATGACGGAGGAATTGTTAAACATATGTGATGACCTCAACTTATATAATTCAGAAATGTCGTTCGTGTTCTTCACAAATTCGGAGGTGGCCGAATTCCATACATGATAGGCTTATATGACAAACGTGTTTGGACTTAGAGAGTCCCACAATATGAAGTGTATTCGTTGAGCACTTGGGTAGCCGATAATGTTTTATAATAAATAATATTTGATATTATATTAAAATAATTAAGTGTAATTGGATAACATTATTTATTTTCTTTGACCCAGTTGAATTAATTAGATTAATCCAAATTTATTTAATAGTTAAATAAATAAATACACAATGGTTTTATTGTAATTTCATAAATATCTCTACTATTGGAGGATATTTTGATAATTATAAAATATTTAATAATAGGTGTATTTTGCTTGATTTAATTGGCTTAAATCAAAGTGGTAGATAATGAACTAATCAATTGGTTAAACTTTGTCTATATTTAATTGGATTAAATCAAAGTGGTAGATAAAAGTGATTAGTTATACCTAATTATACATATTTGGACAAATTAGATTAAGCCTACCGAAAAGTTGATAAGAATTTTTATTAATTAAAAATTACATAAACTTGACTATATATAAAATGCAAGCTTGAGCAAGTTTGTGTTTAAGCATAAGACAAATCATAAGAAAGATTAACCTAAAGAAATTATTTGTGAGGAAACACATTATTCTAAGCTACAACATTGTTTGTTTCCAACCTTCTTGACAATTCACCTAGAAGATTTCTTTGGCTTCCATGTTTTCTCATTATAATGGATTGGACCAGTCGCCTATATATACGTATTGGTTTTTCTCTATTAGGAGTTTTCCGCTTTGTTAACAAATTAATCTCTGTGTTGACTATTTTGTTATTTTGATTTATTGCTCTATTTATATTTACTTTAAATTTAATAGTATTTGTTGATTTATACCATAATTGTTCTAATTTTAACCTGTCTTAAATTAGAGTAGTTGTTCAATCCGCACAGAATCAGAACATGAGATGAACCTTAGATAAATATTGAAATTTTCAAAATTCTTGAAGACAGAAGTTCATAATTATCTAAAAAATATATATAACAGTTAAATTAAAATAACCTTTAAAATCATGATTGAATACAACTTTTAAAATAATAAATGACCTTACAAATTCTAAATTGAATACATTCCTTAAATTACAAATAGTAGCCCCACCCTTATAATATTTAATAAAATCAACTATTGTACACATTAACATTATCTAAAAATATGGCTTTAAAAACCAGTGGCACTGCCTAATTTCCTGATCATATGTCCATTGGAATAATTAATTTTAAATCATTCTGAATTGAATTGGTAAGAATAACACACATCCAATACATGAGATAATAGGGTTGGCAAATTGATCGGATTTTAAAAAATTCAATTATATTTTAAGTATTTTTTATTGATATTCGGGTCTGGAAAAACATACTAAGAGTATCAATTCAAAATTTAATAAATTTGATTTTTTCAATATCTTGAAAATTTAACAAATAACATTTAAATTTAGAGATGAATTTTTCAAAGTTCAGTCCATTTACCGATCCCTAAGAAATAACAAATTACTATTTGAAAACAATCAATCTAGATTAGCTAAGCCCATCAAAATAATATAATATACTAGAAAATCATGATACAATTACATAAAATTTGAAGACTTTTCTACGCAATATTTTGCAAATCTACATGGTCTAATATGAACGCCTCAATAAGAATAATTGGCTTAATGATTTTTTTTATGTCCAAAAAATAAAAAGAAAGGTAAGAAAACAATTATATAAAACAAATAATGCTAAAAGCACTACTATTATTTTAATCACGCTTCAGACATACACACTAAGTGCGCGTTTGGCACGCGTTAGGTATACACACGTGAACAATGAATTGAAAACTACTGAAGTTATAGGCACAAATGAAACGGGATAATAACATCTAGCTTCCTAATTTCTTAATTTTTTTCAATTTAGGACAAAGTTTGTTCATTTATATCAAATATGTTCGGCAAGTTTAATGAACGTGGTCTCTACGGAACGTGGCTTGGTGGTATAGGGTTCAGGATCTCATCTTGAGGTCATGGGTTCGAATTCATGAAATGTGTTCTTGTAAGAGTTTGGGACAACCGATTTTACATGCTCCACTTAAGTCCGGAAGAAGTGGTTTGGCTGCGGAATTTCTAATAATTTCAAAAAAAAAAATGTTTAATGAACGTGACTAAACTATCATTTTCAAGTGTAGTAAAGTGCAATCAAATTTAGCATACTCAAAAGGAGCAAAACCAGAATAAGAAATAGATCAAATGTTGGACCAAATGACTACCAACCCTAACCAGAATGACCAAATTCAAAAGAAATAAAAACAACTTAGGGATCCAAATGTTATTACACAAAAAAGAATGTGAAAATACACTCAAACACGTTGCTCCAACCTGGACGTTGACTAGCCCTTTTCTTTCTTTCTTTTTTGTGTTCAAGCTTAGATTTTGACTTGCAAGTTTGGAATGTCGAAGCATTTTGCTCGTATATAAATCCTCCACCACAAAGCTCTCATTACATATCTTTTGTAAGACACATAACAAAAAAATAAAAAACTTTCTTTGCATCAAAATTCAAAAAGCACAAGTAATTAGCTTCGTTTGTTCAAGAATATACAGAATAACAATGATTTCTTCATGGAGAAGACTAAGAGCCGGCCGTCGTGCCGGCAAGGAGCAGCCTGCTCCGGAGATGGAGCTGATGAAAGGTCCGGTGACGACTCTATCAACTGGGATTCCTGTGAGCTCTGCAGAGGTTTCCGAAATCAATATAAAGATTATAACAGCTACTAAAACAGAAGATCAACTTGGGTGTGTAGATTTGATGGCCAAGATTAAGGGATTGGCGAAGGAGAGTGAACGGAACAAGCGGTGCATTGTGGATAACAGTGCAGTAACTGTTTCATCAGCAGCAGCATTCGAGTCGTTTTCGAAAACATGTAATAATTTGGATGAAAATGTTTCTGTATTAGAGGAAATATTGTCAACTTTGACATTATTGTTTCCTCTTGAAGGGGAAGCACTGACTCGCTTGGGATCAGCTTCTTCTATGTGCTGCTTGGTGTGCTTCTTGAAGAGCTCAGATTTGTCGAGAAGAATAAACGCTGTGTTAGTTTTGAGAGAGCTTGTTTCTTCTGATTGTATAAAAGTAAACGTGTTATTGGAGATTGAAGGAGCCATTGAAGCGTTATTTAAGCTCATAAAAGATCATCCCATTAACCATACCACTACAAAAGCTTCTTTGGTCATCATTTATCATAGTATCAAAGAAGCTACGCAAAATGAGAAATTAATACAAATATTTATCGACATGGGGTTGGTTTCATTGCTGCTGGAAATGATTGTAGATGCTCAGAGGAGCGTATGCGAGAAGGCGTTGAGTGTTCTGGATGGAATTTGCAGCAGTGATTATGGGAGAGGAGAGGCTTACAATAATTCTTTGACAATGCCGGTTTTAGTGAAGAAAATACTGCGGGTATCGGATTTGGCGACGGAGTTTTCGGTCTCTATTCTGTGGAAGCTATGCAAGAATGAAAAGAGAGAAGAGAAAAGTGCTTTTGTTGAAGCGCTTCAAGTGGGTGCTTTTCAGAAGCTTTTATTGCTTTTGCAAGTTGGTTGTGGTGAGAGGACAAAGGAGCAGGTGTCTGAGTTGCTGAAGCTGTTGAATCTTCATAGAGCAAGATTGGATTGCATTGATTCCCTGGATTTCAAGGAGCTGAAGAGACCTTTTTTATTCAAAGATTAACGATTTCTGGTGGATTACTTTAGAGAAGGGTGTTTGTTTTTATGATATTTACAGTTCAATATTGTACAAAGAAACCTACAAATCCAACAGTAGCACAGTCCATACAAATTCTTTACAAGTAGCATTTTTGTTATTTGATAGAAGGAAAAAGAACACGAAATCACAATTATAGATATTTGGTGTTTTGAATTCGAATGTTCTAGATTTTATGGTGTCGGAGAATACATCCAATCAAACTCAGCGTTGATCCCAATATCGCTACCACTAAGCTAGGTTTGATGGTTAAGACTAACCATAATAACAATATGTGCACTGAAGTATTCATAATACTAAAGTATAGTTAAGATAAAATATAATAACATAAAACAATATATGCACAAAGTATTCCCTATAATCGGTACAAAAATGGATTCACTCCTGAAACTATTTAAGCACAAGAAGAATTACGAAATCGACATGATCTTCATACTTCAGTATAATATTGTGAATACAAATTCCATATTAAATGCGGAACAACATAATATATAAAATTGAACCAAAGGCTTTTACAATAGCCTCTATATATATAATTACAAGTAAAATCAGTAAATATATCATAATTTCGCCACTATTTTGTCACAAAAGGTATTAGTGGCAAAAACGTATACTTTCGGTGGCGAAATAAAATTCCCACCGAATGAATTGTTTATTTAAAAATATAATAAAATAAATAATTTTCAAATTTTTAATACATCATATGATATTTTGTATTGTAAAATGATATAAAATATAAATTTTAATACATTAATTTAATGATCATATTAATTAATATATGTAAATAAAATATTTGTATTTACAAGTAAGAAAGTATATTATGTTCTAACATTAAAACAGTCAAATGATCAACTAGTTACAATTCAAAAATCAAAAGCTATCGGTTTCGTCTTATATCTAAATTTACATTCTATATCCAAATTACAAAAAAGACTTTGAACACATGGTGAAAGACATCAACGAAACCATTCATCGAATGAACTAGCTTCTCATTTGTTCACTATTTTTTCAACCTACAAAATAGTTATCTGCGTTTGTATGAAAATAATTATATCAGTGTATATTAATCTTATACAATATATAAACAAAAACTAATTATGTGTTAAAAAAATTAAAACTGAAGAAATGAGAAAAAAATATGAAATAAAATTAAAGTCAACTTGAGTTGATGTTTTGAAACAATGTTTCAAATTACCTGATATTTATGAAATATCTATGGAACATAAGTCACATAATTGTTGTCGAAACATATCATTTGAAACTGATTCGATGTGATTTCATTATTTTCTTCCTATCTACACCATCCTGAGGTTAAGTTGAAAAAAATATTTTTACAACCAAACTACTTTACTTTGCAATTTTTAAAATTTGATATCAACTCACTTTTCTCTGTAAAGTTGTCATTGGAGTTGATCCCGCAACTGCTCCATTCAAAATCTTTTGATCTATATAATATAAATGTAAATTCCGCAAAATAGTGTTATAGGCATCACAAATATATTTAATTAAAAAATAAGTATATGTGACTCACGTTGCTCTCCACGCATATGGATGAGACATATATTCTTGTGTACCATTCACCGTAATATTACATATCAAGCAAGTGTACAACTCCTATAAATATGACCATCAAATATGACAATCAAATAATGTTTTAAAGAAATTTTTGTCATTTTGTTAATCAAAACATAACTTACAATATCATGTTGAGTTGAACCAACATTATTTGTGACATATTTCTTCTCATCAACAGGCTTTGAAGAAGATGAACCATACAGTAAATTTATTAAGGAAATATTTCAAAATACAAGAATATAAAATAGCTTTGTATAAATATCTTATTACTTACTGGTGGATAATCACTCTCCCGCGAAGAGGCTAACTCTTCTTCCACCAACTGTTGCAACTATTTCTTCATTTCAATGCGTAGCTCTTCACGCAACTTGGCTCTGTTTCTGCACTGAGTGTAACTCGAAGTTCAGCCTCTTTTTTAGACAAAAGTTAGCCACTTTCTTCTCAACTTTAGATTGAATTCGAGTAGTTATCTCTTCATTCGTCACACTAGGATGATTTTGTTGCCCTCCATGATTGGCACTTTTGAAAAGGAGAGGACCTTCTCCCATACCTCTTTGGTATCCTGATTTGTGCCCAAGAACAATTGTGAAAGCCTCTTAGGTTGTAAGTGTGTCAACTTCATTGCATTGTAATTGTGTTTCATGCAATTCCCAGAAATTTTGATTGCTTCTTCGGCCTCTTTATCCACCCAACTGCCATCATTTTTCTTTCTTTCTTTGGCAAAAAGTCTAAGATATTATGTTGGTTCTGCAGTGTTTTCTAGGGTACTTGTCGTGCTTCTCTATGAGTTGGATAAGAAAATATAAAATACAATAAAATATAGCAACATGAGTTACATAAATATATCAATAGAAAGAAATAAAATAACACACTTACTAACAATAAAATCTTACAATTTCGTGTGTAATTCTTTCAATAGACATGGTACCCACGTAAGCAAACATCTTTTATTTTTCCTAATTGGCAGAATTCACTTCACTGATATTTTGCATTGGAAATTTTATATTAATAACATGTGAGTAAAATAAAAATTCATTTCGTTTTTTTCTCAGAAATCCAGTTCTCAAAAAATTAATACATAAACAGAAATCCAAAAATATGAGAAATCTAATGGATTTTCTACATAACTGTTGCAGAAATTCAGAAACTAGATTTCTACAGGAGTAGAAATCCAGAAATTAGGTTTCTGCAGCAACAGAAATCCAGTTTTCTAGATTGTTGCTGCTGCAGAAACCTAGAAAAATATACATTTGGAGTAAAAAAATATACTTTTGGAGTGAAGCATGGGTTTCGTTGTAGAATGGACATAGCAAGCTGTTGATCTATCACTTGCGTCCCATTATTGCTTCTTCTTTGGATACGAGGTTCCTTAGTGGGTTAAAGGAAGAAAGAGTTGAACCTGCCAAAGTCTTTAAATCTGGTGGCTTTAATGTTCAGTGTGACCAAACTGTGGATAATCAGAAGTTGATTGATTATGTGAGGCGGGCTCTTTATGCATCCAAGATATGTAGTTATGCACACAGATGATGAATCATATCCGTGCAAAAAGTACCGAAAAAATGGAAGAGACTTGAAGTTGGGGGTGTTGAAGACAGTGGAGCACGTTATGTGCATGAACCCAAAGTCAAGCATGCAGCCAAGGAAGTCAAGCATGCAGCCAAGCCACCGAAAGTTGATGTGAAGTGTTGCCAGCCCTTTGCCAACTTGCTGCCAACTGCCAAAGACGTGTGCTACTGTAGCACACGTCTTTGGACACTATAAAATGAGCAATTTGAGACCATTGTTAGCATCCCTGAAATCCCAAAAGTGTGAGTAAAGATAGAGAGTAAAGTGGTGTGAGAGTTTTTTGTAAAGCTTTGATTTGTAAGCTTTGTAATTCTTTTATGAGTAATATAAAAGAAGAGTTTTTTCTCCAATCACCTCTATTATTGTGTGTTTAATCACAACAAGTGGTATCAGAGCTAAGGTTACTCAGAGGGATCCCGAAACTCGGTAAAGGAGATTCGGTTTGGAAAGTCGGTTCCGACAAAAGTTGTCAAAAATCGATTTTGAGCATACCATCAGACTTTTCACGACGAGACGAGTACGGTGGTATTTTTCGGCGATCGAACGGAGGTCCCAGTAAGCCGCACGCGCCTTCCAGAGGAGTCTCCACGCGCGCCCACTCTCGACACTCGCTGCACGCGCAGACCAAGGAAGAAGACGATACACGTGGCGACACGTCAGCGTCCAGTCAGCCGCCACGTCAGCAGGTCCTGCACAATCAGCAGCCCAGTCAGCAGGACACGTCAGCAACACAATCAGCAGACACGTGGCATCCAGTCAGCAGACACGTCATCTGACACGTCAGCATTTGCCACGTCAGCAGTGCCACGTCAGCGGTATCTGGTAAATTTCAGATAGGTCCCTGAACTTTCTGGAAATTACAATTTAGCCCCTATACTTTCAGAAATTTTCAATTTAGTCCCTAAACTATTTGGAAATTGCAATTTAGTCCCTGAAATTTTCGTAATAGCACTTTGGCCCCTGAACTTTCGGAAATTGCACTTTGACCCCTGTAATTTCTGGAATTTGCAAATTGGTCCCTGTGTCGGATTTTGACAAACGAAGTGTCATTTCCACCATTTTCGACCATTCCGGACGCAACGGTGAGGTCTGTTTTTTGAAATTCTGCTTAGAATTTTTATGATAGAGGGGAGCAACGGAAAAATGATTTTGTTAACCAGTACAAACTATTTCACATGGAGAGGAATGATGAAAGACCTTCTGTATGTGAAGGACTATGATGGATCGGTGTTTCTGGAGCAGAAACCAGAAGGAATGACCGATGAAAAGTGGGCTAATCTTCACCAGAAAACATTCAGTACTATTCATCAGTGGATCGACGACAGTATCGTGAACCATATCAGTGAAGAGACAAATGCACGTGTTTTATGGAGAAAGCTGGAGGAGCTTTTCCGAGCAAAGACTGGAAACAACAAGCTGTACTACATCAAGAAGATGATGGGTTTGAAATACCAGGAAGGTACAGCTGTAGCAGACCATATCAACGATTTCCTCGGAACCATGAAGGAATTGTCAGGATTGGGCATAGACTTCGGAGATGAGGTAAATGGCTTAATACTTCTTAATACGTTACCAGAATCTTGGGAAACGTTCAGATCTACGGTGATCAATTCAGCCGCAGATGGGAAAGTCACTATGGAAATGGCAAAGACCGGATCTTCGAGGAAGAAAAGAGGACGAGAATGCAAGAGTCAGCATCAGCCTCAACCTCAGAAGCTCTAGTGACAGAGAAGAACACCAGATGGGGGAGGAGTAAAAGCCGAGGCCCAGGTAGACCAGACAAGAACCGAGGGAAATCAAGAACCAGAGATATTGAGTGCTATTACTGTAAAAAGAAAGGCCATATGAAGAGGGATTGCTACAAGCTGAAGAACGAGCAGTCCAGGAGAGATGGTGACTCTAATCAAGAAAGAGTTGCTACTACCACCGAGAAAACCTCCAAAGAATTTCATATAATATATGAAGAAGATGTTGTGAATCTTGCCAGCCACGAGACCAGTTGGGTGATAGATAGTGGCGCATCCATACACGCCACATCCCGCAGAGACTTCTTTTCATCTTACACACCAGGGGACTACGGTGCTGTAAGGATGGGGAATGACGGACAGTCCAAAGCCGTCGGTATTGGAGACATCTGCCTTGAAACAGAGAACGGGACAAGGCTAGTGTTGAAGGAGTCAAGCACATCCCAGACATCCGGTTAAACTTGATCTCAACAGGCAAGCTGGATGATGAAGGTTTCTGCAGCACCTTTAGTGACGGATGCTGGAAGCTCACTAAAGGATCAATGGTCGTGGCACGAGGTAAGAAAGATTCAACTCTGTATTTGATGCATGCTAAGCTTTCAAATAGTAGCATAAATACAGTCAACAACAATGAGGCAGCCGAGCTATGGCATAAAAAGCTCGGTCACATGAGCCAAACAGGGATGGAGATACTACGCAGGCGGAATGTTCTTCCGGAATTGAAGAACTCACATTTACGGAAGTGTGAACACTGCATGGCTGGAAAGCAGAACAAAGTATCCTTCCAGAGCTCCCCGCCTCAACGGAAACCGGAGGTACTAGATCTCATACACTCAGATGTATGTGGTCCGATGCAGACACGAACACTTGGTGGGTCACTGTATTATGTGACATTCATTGATGATCATTCAAGGAAGATCTGGGCATACACCTTGAAGAGAAAAGATCAAGTGCTTGGAGTGTTCAAGGAGTTTCATGCTTTGGTGGAGAGAGAAACCGGCAAGAAACTGAAGTGCATCAGAACAGATAACGGTGGAGAATACAGAGGTCCGTTTGATCAATACTGCAAGACGCAAGGAATCAGACATCAAACGACACCTCCGAAGACACCTCAGCTGAATGGCCTAGCTGAGAGGATGAACAGAACCTTGTGCGAGAGGATCAGAAGCTTGCTGTCACAAGCCAAGCTGCCGAAGACATTTTGGGGGGAGGCACTCATCACAGCAGTACATATTTTGAACATGTCCCCAGCGGTCGCACTGAAAGGTAATGTTCCTAACCAAGCTTGGACAGGTAAAGAAGTGTCTTATGAACACTTGCATGTCTTTGGGTGCAAAGCATTTGTACACATCCCAAAGGACGAGAGATCCAAGCTTGATGCAAAGACGCGACAGTGTGTCTTTATTGGCTATGGTCAGGATGATTTCGGCTACAAACTCTATGATCCTGTGGAGAAGAAGATTGTCAGAAGCCGAGATGTTGTCTTTGTTGAAGACCAGACCATAGAAGATATCGGAAGGATATGAAGACAATGCCCCAGCAATACAGAAATGTGAATCCAGAACCTCATACACCGGTGCCAGTACGAGTTGAAGATGAGGTTCCCAGACATGAGGGTACAGGTGATGAAGCTCCCAGAGATGATGATCATGATCAACCACCAGTACCAGAAGTTCCACCAACAGTTCCACAGAGAAGGTCTGACAGAGACAGACGACCTTCAACCAAATACTTTGCATATGAGTATGTGCTGCTTACTGACGGGGGAGAACCCGAGAGCTACCATAAGGCTGTGGAAACAGAGGACAGAGAAAAGTGGGAGGAAGTCATGCAAGATGAGATGAAATCTTTGCATGACAATCACACTTTTGAGTTGGTAAAATTGCCAAGAGGCAAACGGGCTTTGAAGAATAAATGGGTGTACAGTGTGAAGCAACATGAGCACACTTCACAACCCCGGTACAAAGCCAGACTAGTTGTCAATGGATTCAATCAGAGGAAAGACATTGACTTCGATGAAATCTTCTCTCCAGTTGTGAAGATGTCATCCATCAGGGTGGTACTCAGCTTAGCAGCAAGCCTCGACCTGGAAGTTGAGCAGATGGATGTCAAGACATCATTTCTTCACGGAGATCTGGAAGAAGAAATTTACATGGAGCAACCAGAAGGCTTCAGAGTTAGAGGGAAAAAGGATTATGTTTGCAGACTCATGAAAAGCCTCTACGGTTTGAAACAGGCACCAAGACAGTGGTACATGAAGTTTGAGTCAGTTATGGGGGAGCAGGGATACAAGAAGACCACTTCAGACCATTGTGTTTTCGTTCAGAAGTTTTCTGACGATGATTTTATCATCTTACTGTTGTATGTAGATGATATGTTGATAGTTGGCAGGAATCAATCGAGGATTGATAATTTGAAGCAGCAACTGAGTAAGTCTTTTGAGATGAAAGACTTGGGGCCAGCTAAACAGATTCTTGGCATCAGGATCGGTCGTGATCGGAAAGCCAGGAGGTTATACTTGTCACAGGAGGAGTACATTGAGAAGGTACTTCAGAGATTCCAGATGGACAAGGCTAAAGTGGTTAGCACTCCTCTTGCTACCCACTTTAGATTGAGTACACAGCAGAGTCCCTCTACTGAGACAGAGAAGGAGGAAATGAAACAGGTTCCATACACCTCAGCAGTGGGAAGTCTTATGTATGCCATGGTGTGCACGAGGCCGGACTTAGCACACGCAGTTGGATTGGTCAGCCGGTTTATGTCAAACCCAGGACGGGAACACTGGAATGCGATCAAATGGATCATGTGGTATCTTCGAGGCACATCCAAGATGAGATTATGTTTTGGAAGCAGCGACAACCAGTGTTGATGGGCTACACCGATTCAGATATGGCAGGAGATGTGGATACCCGAAAGTCTACTTCGGGGTATCTGATTACTCTCTTAGGAGGAGCTGTGGCATGGCAGTCAAGGTTGCAGAGGTGTGTTGCACTCTCTACAACAGAGGCAGAATTCATTGCAGTTACAGAAGCTTGCAAGGAATTGCTGTGGATGAAGACATTCGTCCAGGAATTGGGTTTCAAGCAGGAGAAGTACATTTTGTACTGCGATAGCCAGAGCGCTATCTATCTCGGTAAAAATTCCACCTTTCATTCGAGGTCAAAACATATCGATGTGAGGTATCACTGGATACGGGACGTCCTGAGCTCAAGGCTGTTAGAACTCAGGAAAATTCACACCGACGACAACGGTGCCGATATGTTCACGAAGGTTTTACCGAAAGAGAAGCTTGAAATCTGTCGTGCCATAGCCGGGATGACAAAACTCTCCACATAGTCAGAGTGGGGAGATTCAGAGAACTACAATTGGCTTGATCCCAACTCAGGGTACGTAAGCAGTCATACAGATGCAGCCAGGGGAGGATCCTTTGGAGGATCCGGTTTGGATGATTAATGGTCGGCTCAGATTTTGGGGAAATCTTCACCGATGGGGAGATTTGTTGAAGACAGTGGAGCACGTTATGTGCATGAACCCAAAGTCAAGCATGCAGCCAAGGAAGTCAATCATGCAGCCAAGCCACCGAAAGTTGATGTGAAGTGTTGCCAGCCCTTTGCCAACTTGCTGCCAACTGCCAAAGACGTGTGCTACTGTAGCACACGTCTTTGGACACTATAAAATGAGCAATTTGAGACCATTGTTAGCATCCCTGAAATCCCAAAAGTGTGAGTAAAGATAGAGAGTAAAGTAGTGTGAGAGTTTTTTGTAAAGCTTTGATTTGTAAGCTTTGTAATTCTTTTGTGAGTAATATAAAAGAAGAGTTTTCTCTCCAATCACCTCTATTATTGTGTGTTTAATCACAACAGGGGGAACTGGCTAGGATTTGGAAGGGGTTGCATTTTCTGAGATGTGTTCCGTTGAACCATGGCTTGCCTAGCTAGAAGCCTTGTTGCTACCACGAAAGAAAGACTCGTTGGGAACCATCGATGCTTGGAGGGGAATTTTGAAGATTTTTTTCCTACAAATTATTTTAGACCGATGACTTCAAAGATTTTTGATGTCGATGGATGGGAATTTTGAAGAAGAAGTGTCGATTTTTGATGTCGATGCTTGGGGTACGAAATGTCGATTTAGGAAATGAACATTCGGTCAGGAGGATTTTTGGTGAAGAAGAAGTGATGAGGCAAGAGTTGAAGTCGAAACTGGGGGACGAGTTGAACTGATTTGTAAACTAAAAAAATTTAGTGGAAGAGAGTTAGGGTTTCGTTTTGAGTGGAAAAGGCCTCCTGAATGTTTTGGGTCTATAAACCAAAAAATATTTTGGTAGCTGAAGAGGCCGCAAAAATATGATAGGGATGCCAATTTTTTTTATCAATTAGTGGCGAAATACAATTTTACCATTAGTGGCGAAATTGTATTTCGCCACTAAAATTTTTCTTTAGTGGCGAAATTTATTTCCCCACTAAATTTTCGTCACAAATAATATAATTTCTTGTAGTGATTGCTCACAACTTTCACTTCTAGTGTTAGATCTACCAATTGAAACTCAACAAATCCTCAATATGCTGGTGCAAAAACCTTAATTCATGCATAGAATATATAAAAACACGACCAAAAATACCCTACGCAAATCAGATCTTATAGGATATCAACCACCACATAAGAGTGAAACCACATATCTAATATTTAGGTAATCAAACAACATAAAAATAAAAAAGAAACTTAAAAAACATAAACCAGAAGAGAATAAGTGAAGAGAAAAAGGAAATATGATCAGAGAAAGAGTATATGAAGAAGAAAAAAATGAAAGGGGTGAGGTTGTTGTAGAGGTTAATTGTAGGAAATATGCATGTCTGAACATGTAAAAGCATTAAGTTACTGTTTGTTGCTTTTGTAAATTTTGTTAAAGTGTATGTCATAAAATATTTTATAATACAGTTTATTATTTATTTAATAAAAGACCTTTATTTTCTACACATCATTACATCCATATTTTATGTGTATGTCCCAATACATTATGACAAATAAATATCGTTAATCCAAAAGATGTTTGTGATTATGAGAGTCAACAATATTTATATGTCTCAAATTAAGTTCTTGATAAGATGTGATTATTATATAGGACAGTAATATATCACTCGACTAATATTGTTATGTGTCGCCTAAATTGACATATGATGTTAATAGAATGGATGATGAGTCTCATATCATAAGGATACAAATAATAGATACTTTCATTAGTATAATGAAATATCGAACACGACCACAGAAGCGTAAGATCACATGGTAATATTATCTAAGGTCATTGATCTTCATAATAATACATTAGTGTCGTTATATCATCTGACTTGATATCGCATATTGACTTGTGTGATAGTACTATTGGTTCACTAGGATATTCTCATTCGACTATCCATGTCATTTGAATAAATGATATATGGCCTTGAGCGATTAACGTATGAAGTCATGTATGCTTCAAGAAGGGATCCGATAGCATTGATAATAAAAGTTAGAGATATTTCAAGGAAACTCAAAGTTATGGATACAAGTCTTTGACCAAAGTAGTCGATATCTTAGAGATATCAAATCAACATGATCGATTTTAAAGATGTGTCGAGTAGAAAGGATTTCACCTTACTATGATCCAAAATTCGATAAGAAACATATATATCGAAGGAATGAGATGACATGTTTAAAGTGTATTCTAACAGGTAGACCCGGCCGGCGGTTCGGTTCCGGTTCGGAACCGAACCGAACCGGCCGGTTTCCGGTTCCACACTTAAGTGGAACCGGAAACTCGAACCGAACCGGAACCGAACGGTTCGGTTCCGGTTCGGTTCGGTTCTTTTTTTTTTAATTAATTAAAATAAAAAAATGAGAGGAGTCAAAGCTTAAATAAAAAAAAAATTATTAATTAAAAAAAATGAGATTAAATTTATAAATAAAAAAAAAATTATTACATTGAAGAGCTTGAGCTTAAATTTTTTAAAATTTAAGTTGCATACGTATCCTCCAAGGGTGAGAGGAATCAAAGCTCACGTAGTTCCATTACAAGTTTAAGACATATCCCTTTGTAAATTATAATTTTACATTTATCAATCATCATTATCAGTTGATCCTTCGGCTCCGGGTCCGCAGCTTCCGCTTGCACTTGTTGCAGAAGCATTATCGAACAAATCTTCAAAATCATCGGGGGCATCTTCTTGTTGTCTCAGATCAGCTCGAGTCCAATCATCCACACAAGCTGTTGCTTCAAGAGTGCTTGGATGTAATGAAGATCGCCTAGCTTCCAATATATTACCTCTCAAGCTGAAGGCTTGCTCAACCGCAACGGTGGAAATAGGTGCTGCCAATATCTCTTTAGCAATAATAGATAAAACATGATATATATTTTGATGCCGGTTCCACCATTCAAGGATTTTAAAATTTTTACTGCATAAACTTTCATTAGAAAACTCAAAATTTGTAGATAAATAATTATCTAATTCAGGGTTATTAGTTGTTGTCGTATCCCTAGATTTTTTATTTCGTTGCAATAACCAACGATCCTCTGCGCTAAGTCTTGGTTGAATTACCGGTTCGCTACTACTAGATTGACCTATTGTTCCTAAGTTATATCTTACAATATAATCATTAAAAAAATAATTAAATCACTTCTTAAATTCGTCATTATGCTCGTAATATCAATGTCATCTAATATTCCTAAATAACCATAGTAAGCTTGTAAACCACCATTCAAACCTTCTAATTTAAATCTAGGATCAAAAACAGCAGCAATAAGATAAAGTAAAGGAATTTCTCTAAAATAATTCAACCATTTTACCTTCATAACAGTAATAGCTTCGAGCAAAACAATTCATTATGGGTTGTCACTGTCAACATGTTCATCGAGAGTGCCAACAATATTCAAACTCTCAAGAAGAAATAAATGTGTAGTGGGATAATAAACACCGCTAAAAACTAAAGTAGCATCATTAAAAACTCTTAAAATATCTAAAATTCTTTCACAATATCCCATTGACTAGGATAAAGTGTGATATTTTGAACATGTTGAGAAAAAAAAACTACATAATGCATCTTTGTATTGAAGTGCTTGACATAAAAGAAAATAAGTAGAATTCCAACGTGTTGGAACATCTCTAGAAAATTTAATCGGTTTAATACCATTTATTTTACAAAACTTGGTCCATTCCCTCCTAACTTGAGAATATGACCAAATACAGTTAAGTGCCGTTTTAATAGGATCAAGGAAAGGAGATAATAATTTTAGACCGTCTTGCACACATAAGTTTAGGACATGACATGTACAACGAATATGAAAAAATCGACCCCCTAAATTTGGTTGACATATTTCTTTTAAATCATTGATGGATGCAGTATTTGCAGATGCATTATCAAATCCAATTGTTAAAATTTTTTCTCCTAAACCATATTCATCAAAAATTACCTTCATCATTCTATAAATATATGTGCAGTATGTTGGTCATCAAAAACTCTAAATGCAATGAGTCGTTTTTGCATGGTAAATGATGCATCAATCCAATGACAAGTCACACCCATGTATGAGTGTGTTTGCCAATGGTCACTCCAAATATCAGAACATATAGAAATACGACCTTCATCTCTTTAAATATTTCATTTAAAATAATTTTACCATCTTTATATAATTTGAAAATATGACGTTTTGTTGTGTTTCGAGTCATTCTACATGCAGCAGGGTTTAAAGCATTATGCACGTAATTAGTAAAATGAAGTTTTTCACCAAAGCTTAAAGAAAGATGTGCCACACATGTTAATTTCGCAAATTCTTCTCTATTTTTTGCATCAGAATATTTAAATAAATCTACATTACTCGTACATCTACTAGATGATGCGTACCTGGCCATTTGAGTCTGCGTCGTATCAATGCCAAATTCAACCGGATGATGTTTCTCCATGTGCTTGATCATATTTCCGTATCCACCAGAAAATTTATAGATAACCCCACAATAGTTGCAAATTGCTCGTTGTGAACCATCGTCTAGGCGTTCCAAATTAAAATGAATTTTGAAAATATCGGAGGACTGAGCCTTAACTTCTCTTCTCCGTGATTGTGCACTGACACTGGGGCCGCTCTCTTGGGTCGGCATATTTGACATTATGTTCTCGGATGAGCTTGCCATTTGAATAATTGCGATGCGAATGCCGAATGATAACAAATTAATTAACAACTAAAATAAGAGAATTGTATTGAAGTAAGATTGAGAATAACAGATTTATAGAAAATGAGAGAGTTGAGAAATTGGTGTGATGAAATTATGAAAAATGAATCCTATTTATAGAATTTTAGAATTTTTTTGATACCAAAAATGCCCCTAAATATAACCGTTTTATTACCGTTATTAGGGGTACATTAGTATTTTTTTTTATTTTTTATTTTTTTTTTGGCAGGGAGCCAAACGGCTCCCTGCATCCCCCAACGGCAGTAGCCGTTGGGGGAATTAGGCCCCCAACGGCTACTAGCCGTTGGGGGCCGTAGGGTTCCTGTTGGAACCCTACGGTTCCAACCGGAACCGTTCGGTTCCGGTTGGAACCGTCCGAACCGGTGGAACCGTACGGTTCCACCGGTTCGAGTTGGGGTGGCCCCAACCGAACCGGTCCCATTCCGGTTCGGTTCCGGACCGGAACCGGAACCGGTTGGAACCGAAACCTTCCGGTTCGGTTCTGGTTCCGAACCGGAACCGTGGCCGGGTCTACTAACAGGTTCATATGTTTTCCCACTCCGTTCATCGACTAGGGGGCATTCCTTGCTGTTAGGCGATTACCCATGGTCTGTGGGATATCATAGAGATGATGTAGGAAATGTTTTCCTCGCGCATCGGAAATGGTTTAGGCACACGGATCGGACTTGAAAAATTTTCTGCCCTTCTCATTTGAATGCCGAATGCTACTGCCACCACCACTAAAATTTTACTTCAATTTTAGACAAAATTCCAGTCCCGAAACAGCCCCAGAACCGTCCCCGAATAGCCCCGACCAGCCAAACAAAAACTGGATTGTTTTGGACTTGATTCGCGCCCAACGCACTGCAGAAACAGCCCCTAAAATGCGTGGACAGCGGGTGTGTTTTGGTTCTGATTTTTCACTTGAAAAATGCCCCAACACAGCCCTAAAATATCACAAAATGTTCCCCAAAAATTCTGGATTAAAATGAAACCAAACCGAGCTCTGTTTCACCAAGAAATGGGCGGTAATGAGCCAAAAACTATGCTCACTGCTGAGTACCACAAAGAATGAGATGAAGATGGTTTTGTTCGACACCACAAGTCTTCCGGACTATTTCTCGTTACCAACGGAAACTTGTATGGGCAAGACTTACAATATAATCCCTAAACGTTTTAGAGATATAAACACACTTGTAAATTTTGATTTTATTTTTCTTCTTTTCTTAGTTAAGCTTTTCTCAATTTTTGAGAGAATAAGGAAGAAGAAGAAGATGGAGGCTAGGTTAGAATGAGAGAGTTCTATCAAAAAGAAAAATCAAATTTTCTTTTATACTTAGGGTTATTAATTTCCAAAATTAACAAACCCTTAGCCTCTCCATCCATAGCAATAATTGGCCAAGGGGTTTATTTTTCTTTAATTTTGTAACATCCAGTATTAATTTATATAAATCAAATATATGTTACAAAGTAATGAGTTATTACCTTTCAAAAAATGTGTAAATACCAAAATAAAGCCAAGGGTTTCCAAAACCCAAAAAGATTGGAATTCCTAATTTAACCTTACATTAAATAAATTTGGAATTCCTAATTTGACCTCACATTAAATTATATCTTATATAATTTAATCCATTTGTTTAAATATCATATATTTAATAAAACTATATATTAACTTTTAATATAAAGTTTCATGTGTGACAAAATAATATTATTAATCATATTAATAATATTTATACTTTTGTGAGTATATAATTGGACTATCCAATTATACTAAATCTGCTACAGTATATCGAGCTAGCACGGGGACCAAATGGACCTACGGTTCCGAGCTCCAATAATCTCGAAATATTAATTAAGCTCTTAATTAAATATTCTGAATTATTAACTCCGGGTTATTCCACTAAAAACCCGAAGTTGCACTCTCGTTACCGCAGATGATATATTAAGCTGAACCAAGTCAATGTCCATCGATATAGTTACTACATATAAATTAATCCTTCACGAGTATCTCGTAATTAGAGCTGGGTCATAATGTCTGTTATACCCCTCTAATTATTTTTACCTTAAGTACCATTAATTCTCTAATGAACGATTTATTCATAACCATTATGAATTTTAATCTTTCTATTCGTAATAGAAAGACTTGAGTGCTCAAATCGTTCAAGCACCGAATCAACCCTTAAGAAATATACTTCTATACTTCTCGTAAGAATGAGTGAACTCCATGTCTATGTAAAATGTTCCCAGCTACACAACAGATCATGCCCCCAAAGTACGTAGCTATTGGTCGGGACTGCTACACCAACCTCACATTTGTAAATCAAAGGACATAGCATGTCATGCAGGAGTTCGTAGTACACTCAGGATTAAGATCAATCCATATATGACCATCTAGTAGATCGAAATGACTTTCTTTCTTTAACGGATATTAAAAGAATGTCATTTCCATATGGGTCCAGTCCTATATGATCACATCATACAAGGTGCCTACATTCTCATGTCTCTACATGGACGATCCCGGATCAAGGTCGTCATACAAATATAGAATGACTGCAGCTATAGATAAACCACAAATAAAGTACCCGTTTTGTTTGCTCTCTATGGACTATTTAATATTACTAACTTCAGACTTAAATCGTCTTGTGTATGACACTAATACACTAAGTCAAGGCACATAAGTAATCTAGGGTATTCAAGATAATTTATAATATGTGAAATTTAAACAAACACTTTGATAAATGAATCATGCATCATTTTATTTCAAAACATATAAAGTTGTTTACATCATATGTAGCTCTAGGGCATACATCCCAACAGATAAAATATTACAGAGTTAATATTATCTCACTGCTACTCGATAATGAACTTAGGACGGTCGCATAAATATAGTGCTCGTTTGTGTTACAAATTAAGGATATTTATTAAATGTTAATAAATGATTATTTTGGAAAAATAAGTTTTCCTAATAAGATTATGACAATTGGAATATTTCAGAAATATTAATTTGATTAATAAATTTGAAATATAAAGCAATTTGATTGTTAAATTTAATTAAAGTGTAATTTTAATTATTATTTAATTAAAATTAAGTAATTGAATAATTGGGCCAAAATAATATTTAATCTATTGGGCCTTGAGCCCTTGACTTAGTGGGCTAACACCCTATTTAATTAAGTCTCAATTAAGATCAAATTAGAAGTCTTATTTAGTTAAAAAAAAAAAAAAAAACTCAATTCAATTGAGAAAGTATCTTAAGAAATCAAATTTGATTTGGAGAGATGTTGGAGTGTCCTTATTGTATTAAGATACAATTGAAGCAATCTCAACTCTATAAATATAAGTGAGATTCGGCCCAGAGGAGTATCCATCTCCCTTGGCAAACTTTTTGCAAGTTCTCTCTCTTGGAGTAGTTTCACTGTAAGATAAAATCAAGAAAAACAGTTTCTTGATCAACTGATCCAAGACTTGTGCACTACATCGAGGGAAAAATAAGCAAAGAGATTCGAGGAAAAGTTCTAGAAAAGAATAAAAATAATTGAGGTACAATTTCTTTATCGTTGTTTTATTTATTTGATAAATAAAATTAAGATGCATGCATGATTAAATTAATGGAGATTGATTTAATAAAACAAGTTGTTTATATCAATAGCGACATAATCACAATTCTTAATGTGGTATTGAAAGAAAATTTTAAATTCCAGTCATGTGAATACTTACACGCTAACCCCAAAACCTTACATTTTTGAGCATGCATTAGTATGTACCCGTCAGATAAAATAGCAGTGCTCATGAAATAATTAATTTGTTAAATAAGTTAGTAATTTTAAGCAGTTTTCATTAGCTTCGCCATCCTCCTATTTTTTTTTTTTTTTTTTTGAAAAAGAAATAGAGAATAAAATATGATAGTTACAAACATACAATGAATAAAATAAAATATTCATATCATAATGTAGAGGATTACACTACCACCAATGCATGTATTGTGTTCTTTCTTATAAGTTAGAAGATTGGATTATTCATAATTATATGATAAATACATTTCATTATTTCAATATGAAATCCAAATGAATTTAGACAACTCAACTACAAACGTCCTAGTAATGTTACATTACTAGCTATTTCTGGTGTTATATTATTAATTATTAGTAATGTTACAACCACAGACTGTTTGTATAAAATATTTTGTTCAAATTCATGTGCTATCACGGAAAGTCACTTTCTGTGAAGAAAATTAAATCCAAACTAAATTAAAACAAAAATATTTTCTGGTCATTTGACCACAAAAATATTAACTCATCGTAAAGGAAAAAAAAATTATACATTATCCGGTCTCATATTTCTCACCGAAATATTTAGATATCTACGTTATACATACCCAAACTATTTTAATATGACAAAAATATTAACTCATCGCAAAGGAAAAAAAAAATAGTGGCTATAAAATTAATATCAATTATTCAACATAACTCCATTCAAAACCAAATATTAGTCTGCTGAACAATAATTATAAAGTAGATGTGATCATATATGTTCATACTTGCTAGCATATCATATGGGACCATACAAAATATGATTATGGCTAATTTGCACCTATTATTCTATATGGAGGCGAAATATTGACCAAATATTTGCACCGATTTTTTTTTCTTTGGTAGCATAAATTAATCCCATAACTAATTCGCAAGCAATCTAGAAAATGGTAGCTGTTCAATTTTCATTTGTTTTCAAAATAAAGTTTAATTATCAAGAGTAATGAAGTGCCACCGAAAAGACAAGGTTACCATGTGATTTAGCATTTAGCAATAGGGCCTAGGGGTGCACTTCTTGTAAGAGCCTGAGACAGCCGGTGATTTTAACCTGCGCCGCGGCCCAGAATGGGTGGTTTGGTGGCGGGGTTTCCATCGTTTCCAAAAAAAAAAAAAAAAAATAGGGCCTAGGGATGGGTATCAACTGAATCGAATAAGCGAACATAATCGAAATGATTGTATATTTTTCAGTATATGTCATGTATTTACTCTCAAATTCAAAAACTTTCTTTAGCCATTTTCACTTGTCATCTTATAACTTTTGTCGTCGAATGTTGATCATCTTTTATCAACATAAAAGGGATACGAGTTTATTAAGATATTGTTTGTGGTTAGTAGTTAGTAGCTAGTAGCTAGTGTGGAAGTTATGGAGTTCATATATTTGAAATGATTCATTTTTATTTTATAATCATATACCAAATTATCCTTTCAATTATTAACATTTTAGTATAAGAATTTTAATCATACAACATGATCATATCATTCCCATCTAATAAATCTCACAATTTCTAAACATTTGAAAATAAACTCTAAACTTAAAATGAAAAATGAAAAATATTTTCACTCATTCAATTAATTACATTATATGAAATTTGATGTTGCCTATCAAAGTTTCTTTTGTCGCGTGAGCGTAATTTTGGTTAGTCATGAATCGCTTTGCACTTAGCCACTTACAATCACTTAAATATAATAATAATAAATTATTTCATGGGTGAAATTTATTATCCTATCCAAACAATTTTTTTGCAAAAATTAATTTTCTCTTCATATATATGTAATATTCTATCTTACTCATTCATACATAGGGGTGGACTCAATGTTGAAAATGTGCAGGGAGACAAATGCACCGAAAGCAACTCATGCTGGCATGCAGAAGGCTTTGGCAGCCAGCTCTCTTCCAGTTGCATGTTGCCAGCCTGTGTGTGTGCGCAAACCGCGTGACACTGTTCACGCGGTTTGATCACTATAAAATGGAGTTCCCAGGCCATTGTAAATCATCTCAAAGTGTGTGTAAGCTCCAAGTAGAGAGCTTAAGAGTGTGTGAGGTTTTTTTGTTAAGTTTCTAGTTGTAAACTTGTGTAATCTATTCTTGTAGTAATAGAAATACATTCGGTTTTTCCTCAAATACACTCTAAAGTGATCGGTGATTCACAACAAGTGGTATCAGAGCTTTGGTTCTTCATTGGGATCGAAAAACCGAAGAACAGAGCTCGGTTCGGAAAATTCGAGTTCCGGAAAATTGTCAAAAATCAACTTTGAGCATACCATCAGCTAGTTAACGTCGAGACGAGCACAATAGTATTTTCCGGAGATCAAACGGAGGTCCAGAGAGCCCGCACGGGCCAGGCAGAGAACTCCCACGCGCCGCCACTCGCAGACACGCGCCTCACGCGTGCTGAAGGTTGAAGACGATCCGCGTGGCCGCCACGTAAGCGCCACGTCACGCCCAGTCAGCAGACACGTCAGCCGCCACGTGTCTGCCACATCAGCAAAGTCGGTCCCACCTTGCCACGTCAGTACTGCCACGTCAGCAGCCTGGTAAATTTCAATTTGCCCCCTGAAGTTTTGAAATTTACAGTTTTGCCCCAGAACTTTTTGGAATTTACAAATCAGCCTCTGTGTCGGATTTAGACCAAAGAAGTGTCTATTCCACCATTTTCGACCGTTCCGAACGCAACGGTGACCTCCGATTTGTGAAATTCAGATCTGATTTTAGTGTATTCTCATTTTAAACTTTAAAACTTAAAATGGAGATGGAGGATTCTCATTCTGGTGCAATGATTAAACTGGCTACCACTAATTACTCCCTCTGGAGACCTAGGATGATAGATTTTTTACATTGTAAAGATTTGTTTGATGTCATCGAGTTGAAGGGAGTGAAACCAGAGTCTGTTAAGGAGTATGACTGGAATAAACTCAACAACAGAACTTTGGGTCAGATTAGGCAGTGGATCGGTCACAGTGTCTTCCACCACGTAGCACAGGATTCAGATGCTTACGAGATGTGGATAAAACTGGAAGACATGTTCCAGGCCAAGACAGCTCGGAATAAAGCCATGTTAATGAGGCGTTTGGTGAACCTGAAGCTACGGAGTGGAACTTTCGTTGCAGAACACGCCAACGAGTTCCAGAGCCTGGTGAACCAGTTGTCTGCAGTAGACATGCAGATGAGAGATGAAGTACAAGCCCTCTTACTACTCAGTTCCCTTCCTGATAGCTGGGAGACATTGGTGGTTACTCTCAGCAATTCCGCTCCAGGAGGTAAAGTTACCATGCCTATGGTAAAAGATGCCCTGTCGAATGAGGAGTCCATGAGAAAAGATGTTGGCTCAGAACAGACAGAAGCCTTCATCACAGAGACTCGAGGAAGACATCAAGGAATAGACGGAGAGAGAGGCAGAAGCACAACCAGGGGTAGATCCTCAGATGGAAGGAAGCCTACCTATAAGTGCTACCATTGTGGCATTGTAGGCCACCTAAAGAAGAATTGCCGAAAACTGCAACGAGAGCAGAGAGAATGCAATCACCAGCCGAAGAATGACGAAGGAGAGACACTGGTCGTTGTCCAAGCAGATGTAGCAATATGCTCCATACAGGAAGAGACATGCCTTCACAACGCAACCCAAGATGTTGAGTGGGTGGTAGATACTGCAGCATCCTACCACGTCACTCCTCACATGGATTTCTTCACAACATACAAAGCGGGAGACTTTGGAGCAGTGAAGATGGGAAATATCAGTTCCTCTGGGATAGTAGGAATTGGTGATATTCAGTTGCGGACAAATGTCGGGTGTACATTGACCTTGAAGGATGTCCTGCATGTTCCAGAACTTCGGCTGAATGTACTCTCGGGGATAGCTCTTGACAAACAGGGCTATGACAATCACTTCAGAAATGACACATGGAGAATGATGAAAGGTGTCACGGTTGTCGCCCGATGACATGCTTGCGGCGCACTATACAAGACTCATGTGAAGATTTATACAGACAGCCTCAAAGTAGCTGAAAAAGAGGCTTCTCAAAATCTGTGGAACTGGAGACTCGGACACATGAGTGGGAGAGGGTTGTCTACCCTGAACAAGAATGAGCTTACCAATGATGATGCACGAGGTCCTTGCAACCACTACTCAATTGGTAAGCAACGCAGAGTCTCATTTGATTTCTCTTCAGAGAGAAGATCAGAGTTGCTCAGTCTGGTGCACTCTGATGTTGTGGTCCCTTGGAGGTTGATTCATTGGGCGGTAACAAGTATTTTCTGACTTTCATCGATGATGCTTCACGGAAAATCTGGGTGTATTTCCTCAAGACGAAGGAACAGGTCCTAGATCAGTTCAAGTTGTTCCAAGCCATGGTAGAGCATGAAACATGGAAGAAGCTGAAGTGCCTTCGCACAGACGCTGGAAACGAGTACAGTTCCAGGGAGTTCGAAGCCTACTGCATTCGACATAGCATTCGACATGAGAGAACTGTTCCACACACTCTACACATAATGGTGTCGCTGCGAGCATGAACCGCACCATTATGAAGAAAGTCAAAGGAATGATCAGTATGGCTAAGCTGCCAAAGCCATTCTGGGGAGAAGCTGTTTGTGTTGCCTGTTACCTGATAACATATCACCATCTGAACCGTTGAACTTGGAGATTCCGGAGAAATTGTGGTCTGGTAAAAATCCTTCATACACTCACCCTAGAGTATTCGGTTGTTTAGCCGTTGTACATGTATCCAATGAGCTCAAGGAGAAGCTCGATGCAATGACAACTCCATGTATATTCCTAGGCCATGGAGATGAAGAATTTGGATACAGACTATAAGATCCGAAGGAAAAGATGGTCAACAGAAGCCAGCAAGTAGAGTTTCTTGAAGACTGAACAATTGAAGACATTGAAATGCCCAGAATGTCTTCCAATATCAGTGCCAACAGAAATTCAGACCCAGCACCAGCACAATTGGCCACAGATATGATGCACGAGAAAATTCCAGAGGCAGAACCAGAGGAGGCAAATGAGGATGTTGAGCAGGGGGAGACAAAGCATGTTCCATCGGAGATTACAGAAGAAAGTGTTGAGCAGGGGGAGCCGCAACCCACTCCACTAGAAGCTGCAAGATCATTCACAGAGATGGATGATGACAGACCTCCAGAAATCAGTAGACCTCAGACAAGAAGATCTGAACGAGGCAGGATTCCATCAACCAGATATCTGGGATCCGAATATATTCTGCTTACTGATGTGGGGGAGCCTGAGAGTTTCCCAAAGGCAAGAAGGCACTGAGGAACAAATGGGTGAAGAAACATGGCAGCAAAACTGTGCAGAGACACAACGGAAGATTACTGTGCAGAGACACAGTGGATTGTACTATGCAAAGACATAGCAGGAGAATACTGTACAGAAATGCAGTGAAGTGTGCTGTGCAGAGACACAGCCGACATGTCAATAAAGGAACAATGATCGGGACAAGCTAGAGTTGTGCAGAGACATAACCGGGATAACTGTCAGATGATGATGATTTTTCAGATACAGAGAACTACGATTGGCTTGATCCCAACTCAGGGTACGTAGGCAGTCATACAGATGCAGTCAGGGGAGGATCCTTTGGAGGATCCGATTTGGATGATTGATGGTCGGCTCAGATTCTGAGGAAATCTTCACCGATGGGGAGATTTGTTGAAAATGTGCATGGAGACAAATGCACCGAAAGCAACTCCTGCTGGCATGCAGAAGGCTTTGGCAGCCAGCTCTCTTCCAGTTGCATGTTGCAGCCTGTGTGTGTGTGTGCGCAAACCGTGTGACACTGTTCACGTGGTTTGATCACTATAAAATGGAGTTCCCAGGCCATTGTAAATCATCCCAAAGTGTGTGTAAGCTCCAAGTAGAGAGCTTGAGAGTGTGTGAGGTTTTTTTGTTAAGTTTCTAGTTGTAAACTTGTGTAATCTATTCTTGTAGTAATAGAAATACATTCGGTTTTTCCTCAAATACACTCTAAAGTGATCGGTGATTCACAACACTCAACTCAGGCAAGGATAAGATTGTTTTGTGTTGGGCCCAATTTAATTTATGAATACAAAAAGAATTGGCTACTGCACGATGCTTCGTAAATTATGGGATCTAGAGAGAATTCAGTATGTACGTGACCTTATCCTTTCTTTAACATACATGTATGGATTTAAACAAAAATTAAATGGGATCTTGCCTCTTTTTTAGCCCCTTTTCCATATAAAACTGTAAGACAATTGTAGATTCAACCAGTACTTAATCAAGTGCTTATTTTGAATTTTCGCTGTTAAAAAAAAAAGCATAAACAATATGATCATATCGTTCTACTCCACAGGCCAGCATTAACCGAATGTCTATCTACATCGTAGTTTAAGTTTCTTGTTCTTCACTGCATATTAATTTTGATACAATCATTGATAATAGCACTGCGAGTAACAAGGCTGATAGAAAGGATTGACTGCTTGCGGCTTATATATTTGCATCTCCCATTCATTTGTATCTCCTTGAGTGACAGTGACAGATGCATCAAGAAGATCTTCCCAGTTATCATCTTCACTCTGTTCAAACTGAATCAATGGCTCCATTTCCCTTCTTCCCTTTGAGTTTCTTGCAAACCCATCTTCCTCAAACTTCTCCCACTGATCTGTAATAACTACAGTATCCTTCTTAACAATCTGTTTGTAATCCCCATCCTCTTCTGTTAAAGTTGCTGTTAGAGTTGATGATCCTAACAATGATGATGGCGATGGCGATGGCGATGAAGGAGAAGGTGATGCCTCAGTTAATTGCCACATTCCGTTGAGAAAAGTTTCTAGAGCTTGAATCTGTATCTGAGGAACTCGATCAACAAACGGGTACTCGTATGCTCCACAGAACCCTGTTGCCTTACACCAATCATAGAACTCGCAGAGCTGGTTTGCTTGCATAGCTGCTTTCTTATAGATCCCAAAAGCTGATAGCAACTTCTGTAAGGCATTTGAAACAGATTGTCCAGTACCAGAACAATATCTCTTCTGTAAGTTGTGTAACAAACGAAACTATCGCGAATGATATGTTTCATTGCTATTTTCACAATGAAGTTTCTTGCTGCAATGTTCCCAGGTGGCCTACAGTCCATGACTCTGTCAATCAAGCTTTGAAGCTGTGGCAAAACTTCAATCAGTCTGCCAACTTCTTTCATTTTATCAGACAAATCCTCAGGCATTTCTTCGCGTTCATCTTCATCATATGTTGCCTTGCTTTCCAAGGCAACGCAATCAAGTGCTTCGTCGAGTAACTTAGCATACGATCTGATAAAATTTGTGTAATCTTCAGGATTGGAAGAGGATTCATCTCTGAAATGACAGGGATACAAAGAAAGCAAACTGTTCGATCTAGTCCACAACAGCTCAGTCCGAAAAGGGCTGTTTTCGGGCAGTGATCGAAGCAAGCGGTGAAGTAGAAGTAAACATTTGAGCGCCACACGCCAGCAATGAGTCTTGCCAAAACGACGGACAAAGCTTAATGAAAAAGTTCGGAAAGAAGTAGGAGAAATGGAGAAGATTTTCAAAAACTCATTGACATATCTTTCGGACAAAGGCAAGTCATCAGGAGTTGTTGCCTTTATAATAACAAGATCAATGTCACAAAATCCTCCGGCTGAGGCAGCTTTAGCATAACTAACACTGCTGTGTTCTTTCACACGAGTGATAAGTTGCCGGAGCCGCCTCTGCATAGTGATTGTTTGATTAAGAGAGATTATTGGTTTCGGAATTCACAATGAGGAGACAATGCAAGAGCTCTGGGTGGGTTTTTGTTAAAGGGGATAGAGGCCTTGAAACTAACGTCATGAACTGTGAGTACATTGTTTCACTTTGCATATTGTATTGATAAGATTAATGCTTTTTCACTGTTTGATTATAGAGACAAGAAATATGTTATTGAATTGATCACCCAAGGACTAAGGAAAAATGTTCAGGATTTGCTGGCCTGTCATTAACCAGATTAGCTGGGACTTCAAAAGCATCTATTAGAAACAATCGAGTCTTTTATGGTTTGACTTCACATGCAAAGTTTCAACTAAAAATGTGCCAAATTGCGAGTTGACAATAACAATTAATATAAATTTAATCTATCGCTGGCCGGAGCAGAAGATTTGTATATATGGGGGTCAACATGTTAAGTTGGTGTACCCACGGGACGCATTCCAGCGGTTTGAATTTGTGATTTTATCTTCAAAGTCTCAGATTTAAGTCCTGAATATATCCTTATAATAAACTGGGAGCATCGGTTTACCCATATCCGGGTTAACAATGAAATTGTAAGTGGGTATAAGTATAAGAATCATGAAACTTAAGGGTCCATGATGAATATGGTCACTGTCTAATGGTACTTTTCCACCAAATTGGCTGTTGAAAAGGTGTTTATAGAGACATGAAGGTGGAGGACATTTTGGCCAGTCAGATTAAGAATTCGTACTACAGCTAGGGATGCAATTTGAGAAAGGTGGAGTGGGAGATAAAAATTTAATAATATTTTTTGTAAAAGTAGGATGAATAAAGTCTAAATCAATTTTTCTCTTTTTAATCTCATATATCTTCAAGAATTGAATTTAAGGGGTCAAAAAAATAAAATTATTTGAAATCACATAAATCAAGTCCACGAGATGAAATCTTCATTTAGGATGTGATTGGTTCGTAATTTATATGTAGAATGATTATCCTCTTATTCGGTTGGTATTTTATAAAAATGAATAGTCATAATCATTCTCCATTCATTCATCCATTCTTTTCGATAATATATTCTCCTTTGAAACATGAAAATAACCAAACTCAGAATCTCGTTCACATATATAAAAATTTGCTATTAATAAAAATTAAGAGTAGTCGTTAATAGGGGCGGAACCACCTTGTAGTTTAAAGTGATTCGGGCCACCCATGATTCCAAAAATTGTTTAATTGAATTCATGAGTTTTAGATGAAAAGCAAGAATAGTGAAAACAAATTGTTAAGAAATAAGAATACTGTAAGAACCATGTATATTTTTATGGAAATTTAATCAAAATTTCCCTATGAATTAAATCCCTACAAAAAAAAAAATCCGAACATGCGATATATTTTAGCGCCCGCCAAACAATAATTTTGGTTTGTCAAGGATAAATTATTAAAACGGAAATTATAATATTCTTTCCTATGATAATTTTCTATTCTAGGCTGTTTCGATTTTCATTATGTGTATACATATTTAATATTTTCTTTCCTATTTTATTTATCATGTATTGCCTATATAAAGGCTGTTACATTGTAATTATAATTTAGATTGAAAAACAAAGAATATTTACCTCAATCTCTATCATGGTATCAGACGATTTTTTCTCTAGGTCATGTTAATTCTCCGCCTTCGGCCACCACCACTACCTCCGCGCATGCACCACACTTGGATAAGTTTTTTTTTACAATTGCACTTTTGGCCTCTTTATTACAGGTACTTTTTTTTTTCTAAGTTGTCTCATTTAGAATATTTTTTTGACTTCATCGATTTTCACCATGAACAAGTCTGACATCTCTCAACCAATTCAGATACTCATTGATGGTCACAATTACGTTCTCTGGCTCAAGCCATGTGCAACTTTCTCAAAGGTCGTAAACTCTGACGTTATATTATCGGTACTCTTACTGAACCGGTTTAACATAAAATTGAGAGTGACACCGATTTGCTTGTCGTCTTGAAGATTGGGACAGTCAGAATCACAAGATCATTACATGATTTCGTAACTCTTTTGTCTCTACCATCAGTCTTTAATTTGGTCGTTTTCACACAACCAAATCACTCTGGTACTTCCTTACTCACGATATACAGCCACAAATTTATCTCATCAGTATCAGTTGATTTGTCTCCTCCATCAAATGCGTCAGAACTCTAGACAATCTATAACGAACTTATATTCTCATATGTAGTTTCTCTGAGATCAATTGGCTCTCTCTGAGCCCCAATGGGATAATTCTGCTGATGATGTCAAATTCACCACCTACAGAGATCGCCAAAGATTGATTCAGTTTCTCATGGCTCTTGATACCAAATTTGAACTCACTCGAGCCTATTTACTGTTGGGGTTGGTGCTCACAGCGCCAATTTCCGGTTGTATTTCTTTATGAATACTTCTGTAAAACATTATTATTTTGAATAATATATGCAGTTTCTATAATATAATGTATCTTTTAATATGGTGAAGACGTAATGACCTTAAAATGACTAGTCATGGTGCAGTTGCAAAAACGTCGCAACTGACATTGAGTTGTATCATGACGTTGTCATTCTCAGACAGTTCCTGGTCAAGGTTTACACTACTTGGTCAGTATAGTAAACCTGTTGAGACCGGTACATGTCGTATATTGGAATATATGATTCCAATGGTTTCTCAATGAACCATAAGTCTTGGAGACTAGTATAGACGTGTAGGTGTTTATAGCGGATAAACACTGAACGACTCACCGAAGATTCTTAATGGATGGTACACCAACGTCAATAAGAATCTTATCGGCTTGAGTAGCACTTGTGATTCTTAGACTTGAGATGCCACTGTGGGCACATGAGATATCTTCTACACTTATATGGCAGTCACGTCACCGATCTATTTAGATCAGACCTCCGCATGTTCGTTGAGTGTAGATAGATCCTCAGGGTGTCCTGTGTGTATCGAGATAGGATCTGTCAGTTCTGTGTATCAGAGCATAGGTAGTCCATATGATTAGCAATCATATAAAAACCATGGGCCCGTGGTACATTTAGAAGTTAGTTCTAAATGTTCTTTTTGAGATTGCTAATAGAATAGTCGACTGGATAATCCTTATAGAGATTTGACGTTTACATCTATATCTCTGGGATTTATCCGGATACCTGTGACCGAGGAATTATACATTTTCCATGACCTCGACCTGTATGATTCAGCGAGTTTATCTGTGATCGTCATAATTTACGGGTGGATAAATTATGGACACGAAATTGGATTTCTTGACGAATATGCCTGAATTTAGAGAGTCTCACTAATGAAATATACTCGTAGAGCACTAGGGCAACATTTATAAATAATATTGATCATTTATAAAGTCGTTTAAAGGTTAAACGCAAAATACATGTAAAAGGACCGATAGTCATTTCCTTAATTTTTGTGTATTTGCATTTAATACTTGATTAATTCAAATACACATTAATTAATTGTCAATTGAGATATTTGACTAATATCACAAATATATATGTATTTAATATTTAATATAAATATAATACATATATTTAATATATTTCTATTTAAATAATTATTTAATTATTTAATTGTTAGATAATTAAATTAATTAAAAATATAAATATCCTAAGTTGAGATATTATTTGGAGATGCTTTAGTTGCAATTGTTGACTAAATTTAATTCATTTAATGGTTTCATGATTAAAGTTAGCAAGTTGTAAAGTTAAACTTTAAATGAAATACAAAAAATATCTTGTTATTTTAAATCCAAAAATTCGGCCAAGGGTTAAAATGAACAAGTATATATTGTTTTGTTTCTTTAAGGTTGGATAACCTAATACACTTTATCAAAACTCCATTAAAACAAAGCAAAGAAGGTAGAGAGAAAGAAAAAGAAAAATCAAAGAAAAGCTCTGAATTTAGTAAGTATTTCCAACCTTCCATTAGAGAGTAAATGTTCCTCTTGTTGTGGGCTTCACTTGGTGATGTTCTTAAGTTTTTCTATTCTTTATTCTTTGTATGGTGGATGAAAATTTGATAGAAGGGTGAGCATGTTATATGTATATAGTGATAGAATGTTACTAATGATGTAGTAAGCATTTTTATGGTTTTAGAAACTTGTTGCTAATCTAGAGTTGTTCACCCACTCTTAAATGACCTATATTTGATCTATAGTTATTTCATTGTGTTGAGACTTGATTTGGATGGAAGAAACATGATTGAAGTATTGGATTAACCAATTTGGTCTAATTTGTCCAATTTGTAGAAATTGAAAAATGAGGGTTTGAGACCACTTCCAAATTTAGGGCTTTTCATTTATATGGTGTATTTGGATGTGTATATGATGCATGTAAAATATTGGGTTGATTGGATTTTGCCTTGATGTATTTTGAACCATGGAAGTGCAAAATGCACATTAATTCACCAAAAGGAGGCTCTCGGCCTTGGGGTTGAATTTGGGAAATTTATTTTGCAATTTGAATTTCAATGTGTATGACATGTTAAATTCATATATGTAATGATTTAGAATCATTCAAAATCGTTTCGAACAATTTCGGATTAAAATAAACAAAACGTTGTGTTTAATGGCAATTCGGTAAATTCACATAAATTGATTTATTGTGTTTTATTTCATAATTTGATTATTGTTTATTAATCGGAGAAAAAGTTTTGAAATCGGAAAATTTGATTTTCCACTGTTTCCGTTGCGTTACCACATATCCGCAATAAAACCCTTACATTTACTTCATCAAACTCCGCTACCCACTCTTGACTCTGCCATTGATAAACTTCTTTCAGAAGAAACTCGTCACTCTATTAGCCGTATACAGCATACAGAGACCGTTCTTGCCTCACTTCCTTCTAGTTCTTCCTATGTGAAACCCTGCAATTACGATAAATTGCCCGGGCACCTGGTCCTCATATGTCCCACACGTCATTGCAGAATTTACCGTAAGATAGGTCCTGGTCATTTTGATCGAGATTGTCCTACTCGCCATACTTCTCCCTCCTTCAAGGGTCGACAGTCTCTTTCTGATGTAGCTTCTAATGATCCGGGTGACACTGAATAATCTCGAACTTTTCAGCCTATTCAGGATCTTGTCTCTCTCTTTCAATCATTAGCCTCACAATTTGGTAACATCTCTGCTTCTTCTACTATCTCAGGTACTGTCTCTTGGTATTTTGATTCTGCCTGTTGCAATCACATGACTTCCGACTCAAATATCTTTTCCTATAGATCTACTCCCTCACATCTTCCTGCCATTCAAACTGCTAATGGCTCTTTCATGATCCCTAGTCATATTTGGTCACATTTCTCTTCCCAAACTCTATGTTCCTAACATATTTCTTATACCCAAACTCACTTTAAATCTTTATCTATCGGCCAATTATGTGACCTTGGTCTTAATGTCTTATTTACTGTTTTTAGTTGCTCTATACAGGATCCACGGACAGGTCAGTCGCTTGGGATATGCCGTAAGAAATGTCGTTTGTTTGAGCTCATCAGTCTTCATCTCCCTCCAGACATTTCTCCATGTTACTCTACCGCCTCTACATCACCCATTACCTCACTTAGCCTGTGGCACTCTCGGTTGGGTCATCCTTCTCTTAGTCGATTACGTTTATTAGCTTCTAGTGGTCATTTAGATTCTGTTTCCATTAAAGACTTTGATTGTATGTCTTTTCAGTTGGGCAAGCAAACTGCATTATCTTTCAATAATAATACTTCAATTTCCTTTTCACCTTTTAATCTGGTCCATTCTGATATTTGGGTCCATCTCCTACTCTTACTATGGGTGGTTCAAAGTATTTTGTGATGTTTATTGATGACTATTCACGATACATTTGGCTCTATCTTATGAAACATCGCTATGAAATTTTCTCCATTTACCAAACCTTTGCAAATATGGTTAAAATTCAATTCAATCGACCTATTAAAACTCTCTGCCCTGACAATACCATGAAATATAAAGACTCTGATTTTCTACACTTTCTTCACCCCAAATGGGACTATTTGTCACCGTTCTTGCCCCAGTACATCTCAACAGAATGGGAGAGCCGAACGCAAACACAGACATATTTTAGATATAGTCTGTACTCTTCTCATATATTCCTCATGTCCTGAACGTTTCTGGGGGGAAGCTGTCATCACCAGTGTCTACACCATTAATCGCCTTCCGTCTCTTGTCTTAGCCAATCAATCCCCTTATGAAAAATTACATGGTATTTATCCTAACTACAATCTTCTTAAACTTTTTGGTTATGTTTGTTTCGTTCATCTTCAACCCCATGAACACAATAAATTAGAACATCGGGCTCGACTGTGTTTTTTCTTGGGCTATAGCATTGAGCACGAAAGGGTATAAGTGTTGGGATCTCATCTCCAATCGCATCTGTATCTCTCTTCATGTCACATTTTGGGAACATCACATGTTTTCCTCTATTTCTAAATTTACATCTATACCTTCCTCGCCTCGTATCCTCTTTACTGATAGCACTCTTAATCTATTTCTCGCTGAATACTCTGATGTTCCTCCCTCAAATGATCCTTCTACAGTTGATATCCCACCGTCTGTATCGCCCATCGGATCCACTCATAATAAGGTTGTAATCTCCGTCGGGCATTATATGGTCTTAAAAAAGCTTCTCGGGCATGGTTTGAAAATTTCAGCACTACTGTTCATACACTTGGGTTCACTTCCAGTGCCTATGATTCGGCACTTTTTCTTCAATAAACTGATCATGGCTTTATTCTTCTTCTTCTCTATGTGGATGATATGATTATCACGGGGGATGATTTGCACGGTATCTCTGACCTTAAGACCTCTCTTCAGTAATATTTTGAGATGAAAAATCTTGGTAATCTCAGCTACTTTCTTGGTCTTGAGGTACCATCTGATCAAACTGGCGATTATTTATCTCAGGCTTAATACGCCTCTGATTTACTGGCTCGGGCAGGGTTGACTGATAGCAAGACCACCGCTACTCCTCTGGATCCTCATATTAAACTAACACTCACCGATGGCACTCATCTTCCTGATGTTACTCTTTATCGTTAGCTTGGTGTATTTAACAGTTACTCTGTCTGACATTGCTTACGCAGTTCATGTTGTTAGTCAATCTATGTCTGCTCCTCGCACTTCCCACTATGCTGATGTTCTTCATTTACTCCACTGCCTTAAGGGAACATTATTTCATAGTCTTCACTTTTTCGTCGGGTCATCTCTTGAGCTGCGTGCCTATTCTGATGCTAGTCGGGCCGATGATCCTACTGATCGACGATCTACAACTGGTTTATGCCTCTTCTTAGGCGGCTCTCTTATTTCTTGGCGTAGCAAGAAACAATCTGTGGTTTCTTGCTTCAATACTGAATCTGAATATCATGTGATTGCTAATGCTACTCAATAAATCATCTGGCTATGCTGGCTTTTCAGTGACATGGGTGTTCCTCATTCTCATGTTACCTCTCTCTACTGTGACAACAAAAGTGCTATTTACATAGTGCATAATGATGTCTATCAAGAACGCACGAAACACATCGAAACTGATTCACATTTTGTTCGTCACTAGATCAGTCAAGACACTATTCAACTTTGTGAAATTACTTCTACCGAGCAACCTGCTGATCTATTTACCAAACCTCAGCTTCCGGGACACTTTCGCGAATTGGTTTCCAAACTCAAGCTTAAAACGGAAATTATAATATTCTTTCCTATTATGATTTTCTATTCTAGGCAGTTTCCGATTTCTATTATGTGTATATATATATTTAGTCTTTCCTTTTCTATTTTATTTATCTTCTATTGCCTATATAAAGGTTGTTACATTGTAATTATAATTTAGATTGAAATACATAGAATACTTACCTCAATCTCTATCATGATTCTACCACTAATTTGAATATGAATAATTGGATTAACTCTATATTTATTTCTTAACTTTGCACCATTTTTCACTTCTCGATTATTATAAATTATCATAGGTTTCATATAACTTTCCAACATAAACTGATTGTCAAAACCTAAACATATTTTAATAAGGGATATTAATGAAATTACACATAATATTTGTATAAAAATTTTAAACTCATGGTTCACGAATAATGTAAACTAAATAATATAATTGAATTATATATACAATCTCATTCTTTATTCATACTTAATATGTCAAATAAAACCTTTTATTCTTTTTTCGGACTTTAAATCTGCAAACTGAGAACGGGAAGAAGAATCTCACGTTTGTCCCTTTAGCACCAGCTTGTGTCGTAAGCTTCAACTACAGTTCCCATATTTCTTTTAATCAATAAGTTGGTTTGGTGTTTTTAGCTGCAAATATATATATATATATATATATATATATATATATAATATATATATATATATATTATATATATATATATATATATATATATATTTATATTGTTGACGGTGGATTTTGGTCTCAGGGTAATACGGGAATATCACCTCCGAGTGGATCCTCCTTCAATAGTGAATTTGTTTAGTTATGGGGGACCAACAGCAAATTTAGCGAGAGACATATAAACACACCAATCGACAAAGAGATTTAACGTGATTCGGCGGATTTTGGATCCGACCTACGTCCACGGACAAAAACAGGATGGTACTTTTTTATTACTTCAATGCTTTTCTCAGATCTTTTGTGTTCACAAGTCAAAGCTTGATGATTCTGATCACTAAATTTTTTGATGCCCTTTACACATATTCTGCCCTCCTATTTATAATAGTACAGAAATCAGACTCCTATTTGCATAAGAAATCCTAGTTGATCTTAGTCTTCTCCTCTTGTGAGGATTCCTAATCCGCCGTTGCTTTCTCCTTCTTTATTCCTTGTTGTATTCTGACTCCATTTCCTGGTGAAAGTAGGATAGTTCGTTTTATCTTATCCACTGGAATAGGGTGTCATCATCTTGAGCATATCTCGCCATATGGTCGGTCTTCATGAGGTCGGTCATGGTAGTCCTTTATGCTGAGAATGTTGCTGTCGACCTGATAGTGCCCGGCTATCTGAACCCAAGTGGTCGGTTGCCGGTCATAAAGTAAGGTGTTTGTTCTTTTATTGCAAAGTGGTCGGGTTGGATTTAATGATCTCAACCAAGCAAGGAATTACACTTATGTCCTCGTCGTGCTGTTTTAAATATCATAGTGCCTGAAAACACCATCAACATATATATATATATATATATATATATATATATATATATTATTTTCTCTTTGAATTTAGGTTATTCCAGTGTTGACTCCGATTTTTGCTGCTCGTCTGCCTTGCAATCCTCTTCTTCCATGGAAGCTGTTCTGGATTCTTTCTCTTGTCTGCCATGACTTACGTCATGCTCGCTAGTCTCAAGGTGATGATCGGCATGCATGCATGGGTCTAAAAAATCACCTCCATTGTGATTAATTTATGAAGAGCTTGCTACAATACAAACATATGACTTAGTTTCTTCAGGCGCTGGAGAAACTGAGTAAGTGAGAAAGTGAGAAACATTGTTGATTTAGCGCATCGGATCATCAGCAGTGGTTACAAAACTAGAGCAGCCTATTGTAAGTGTCGATTTCACTCACTTTTTCTTAATTTTGGGACATAGATGTTGGAAATTTTTGTAATATTCATTAAAGGATGGGTGTATATGTCTTTTTGATACTAGAGGTGGAAGGGAAGGTTGCAATCCTTAGAAGGTTGCATCCCACCCCAAGGGGTGCCCTTTTGGCACCCCTCCATGACTTATAAAAGAGGCATCATATCCATAACAAGACATAGAACAACAAATCCGGTTTTGAGAATCATTTTCTTTTCTTTGTTTTGAGAGAGAGTTCCATCAATTCCTAGTTCATACACTTGTTAAGGAGTGCTCCTTGAACAAGAAGCATCCAAGTTATCCTGGGAGAACATTGACCAATTCGAATCTGTGAAGCACCTGTGGCGGAGGCTAATAAGTTCTTAAGGATAGAGAAATCTCGACTTGGATTCGTCATTTCATTTTCCAGGTTTTCTACAGTTTTTTATTTTTAGGATTTATGCATGTTAGATCTATTTTCTGGTTTGATCTGTTTTGTTTGCATGTTATTTATTGTTTAATGACACTACTTGGCTTACAATAGATAAAATTTCCATTTAGACAATTGAATATTTTTTAAACCTAGATACAAGAAATAAACTAGCTACTCTAAAAGAGGAAACTATACAATTGAATATTTTTGGAAATTATGAAAAAAAAAAGGTTGATGGTGGAGAAATTTCTGTAATGAGGCCAAAGAAAATCCACAAATCTTTTTCCTGCTATAATCAATGGAATGTTTTCTCTAGTTTTTTAATTTCTCAATCACAGAAATATTTTAATGTTAATTACTTGGACCTTTCTGTTGTTTTTTCATCATTAAGAGTCTGTTTGGTTCAACGAATGGGAAGGGAGGGGAGGGGAGGGGAGGTAAGGATGGCAGAAAAGCCCGAATCCGGTCCGGCCCGACCCGGCCCAAAAGACCAAAATCCCGAGCCTAGCTCGGTTATTTAAGTCAGGCCCGGGCTTAATTTAAAAATAAAAAATCTGAAAAAAATCAAAATCACTCTGCTTGATGGATATTGCCCTTGAATTTCCTGGCTTGATGGATCGTGCTAGTCAGCCTGACGAGGGCTCGGTGGCACTTCTTCCTGCCTTTTTTGAGTGTGGGCTGCGGCTGCCGGTTCAACCTTACTTTGCTTGGATGCTGGCCGAGATGGAGATTGCTCCTTGTCAGTTGAGTCTGAACAGTTGGAGGATTTTGGCCGGGTTGTATGTAGCTTGGCATCGGGCAGGACTTGGCGAGCCTTCTCTCGAAGAGGTGAAGAGGTTATACCGGTTGAAGGCTAATCATAGGTCGTACCACGGATGGTATTACCTTTCAGCTTATAATAGCTCGTCAAATGTCGTCAAAAAACTCCCTGACTCCAATAAGAATTTTAAAGACCTCTGGTTCTGGGCCACTGGGGATTGGAGACGGTCCCTAAGGTCGGATGAGGGGGAGTTCTTGGTACCGGATATCTTCAGGGCGGGAGGTTAGGAGGTCATCTTTTAGCTTTCCTTAGTTTTTTTTTTGTTTATTTGGACTCTTACCCCTTCTTTTTTATTCCTCCTAGCCTGTTGGAGGGATGCTCCCAAGGTTTCCCATCGGGTCCGGCAACGGGTAGTCTGGGGTCGTCGGTATGCCGCCCACTGGAGGGAGTTGGTTAATGATGCGGCCTTTGTTGAGTCAGGCCTTACTCGGGCTGTCCCTTCGGAGGTCTTGGGTCGGATAGGTAGATGTTTGCAGACTTTTTGGTTTGACTTCCCTGTTTGTTTATCATGTTTGATGTCTTTACTGCATGTTTGGGCCCTGATCCTCCTTCTCCCCCCTTTTTTTGTAGGCATGTCAAAGAGGCCGAAGTTTCTTGATAAGTTGGCTGGTACTATGAAGAATGCTGGCCATGCTGAAACTGGAACTTCCCGGGCACTGCCTGAATCTGTTGCGGTTGGGAGAGCACCTCAAAGGGAGGTTCAGGCGGCTACTCGGGATCCATCCTCTCCATCTGGTGTGCAGTTACCAGGATCTGCTCGGTTGGTCAGTCCGCCGAAGTCTTTTAGGAAAAGGAGGCGTCAATTTGGGGCCGATGAGGCTGAGTTGGGAGGGGAGGAGCCTGTGCAGGGCAAGAAGAAGGATGCCCGTCGGGGGAAAAAATCTTCTGAGGGCTCCTCTAAGAAGCGCAAGGGTTCCGTGATCCTCGGGGTGGATGATTTGGGAGAAGACATCTGGGAGGCTACTTCCCATTTAGTGCCGGCATTTAACGAATTGGCCGAGGTGATTCCCCCGGGGGAGGTTTCGAGATATGAAGATATCTCTCCCGAAGCCTTGGTGACCGAGATGAGCTCTCAAATGGCAAATGTAGTTTTACTCCTCTTCTTTCTGATTTTGGTTCTCGGTCTTCTTGATTTTATATCTTGACTTCTTTGTTTTTGTGCAGGCTACTTATCTCATGGCCAAGAATAAGGACCTCCTCTGAGTCTATTGTCCGAGGGTGGTCAGGCCCAGAGACTTCAGAATCGCCTTACAGAAGTGGAGGCTAAACTGGTTGATCGGGAGGAGGTGATAAAGAATCTTGAATCGACTGCAATTGAGAACTTCAAAACAAACAAGGCTCTCAAGGCCGCTGCTGCGTTGGAGCGAAAACTCGCTGACTCTGTATGGGGGGATTTGCAAGTCGCCCAATCTGAGATCGGTATTTTGAAAGGGAAGGTGTCAAGTGTTGAAAAAAAACTGAAGGCCAACGATGAACAAATGGCACGGGCTCGGGATGATCTTGAGAGGAAAAAGGCCGAGCTTGAGGAGAGAGAGGCTGATCTTGAGACCGAGAAGGAGGCCATCCGCCTTGAGGGGGTTGGTGACTGCGTTGAACTGATACCGATGGTGCTGCCAAGTCTGAATATGGATCCTATTTATGCTGCCATCAGCTTTTGTAAGAGGGATATTTCTGAGGAGGAGTTCCGGAAGTGGCTCCCTCCTCCTACCGAGGAGGTGATGGATCCCGACCCGATTTCAGTTGTTCCGGCTTCCGGGGCTTCCCAAGAAGGACGACCTGATGTTCATGTCCCTGGTGAGGACTGCCTTGAGATCCCTCCTCCCATCCTTGAAGCAGAGGTCTCTCATGCTGCCGAGGTTGAAGCCGCAGTTCCTCCTCCCGAGGTCGAGCCGATCCTCCCGCCGTCTGAGCTGGCTGAGGAAGAAATTTATGCCCCTGTGCGGGCTGAATGAGAAAGGGTAACCCGACCGGGGCCCTGTGTACACTTTAACTTTTTGTAATAACATTTCAAATTGTATATATATATATATATATATTTATGTGTTTTTCTTATCTCTTTCCCTTTTTCTTTATGCTTCCTGTTATCCGAACACTTTGAGACCCTTCGGGGTTAACATGAGCCGGAGGGGCATAACCCGACCCCGAGCTGAGTGAGACACTTGGCTCTGGGGGAATGTTACCTCCTCAATCCAAAGAAGACTGACTCGGTGGACGTAACCCGACCCCGAGCTGAGTGAAAGACTTGGGCTCTGGGGGAATGTTACCTCCCCAGTCCAAAGAAGACTGACTCGGTGGGACGTAACCCGACCCCGAGCTGAGTGAAAGACTTGGGCTATGGGGGAATGTTACCTCCCCAGTCCAATGAAGACTGACTCGGTGGGACGTAACCTGACCCCGAGCTGAGTGAAAGACTTGGGCTCTGGGGGAATGTTACATCCCCAGTCCAAAGAAGACTGACTCGGTGGGACGTAACCCGACCCCGAGCTGAGTGAAAGACTTGGGCTCTGGGGGAATGTTACCTCCCCAGTCCAAAGAAGACTGACTCGGTGGGACGTAACCCGACCCGAGCTGAATAACCAAGCGGCCTCGGCGGAACGAAATCCAGCCCCGAGCCGATTAATCCCTGGGACTTATTCAGAAGGGAAGTGAATCGACCTTTGTAGCCCTACCGAATCTGGCATGGGCGTCCCTCTGCTAGACCGGTGAAAAATAAAAATAAAATTCTGGAAAATAAGATCAAAAGGCGGGGGTGACTCACCACCTATCCCAAAACAAAAACGTTTTTGCAAGCATAAACAACAACATGGATGCCTCAAAACAGCGTCCTGCCCGAGGTCTCCAAAACACAATTCTGAATCTTTCAATTCAGTGTCCCGGCGAACCAGGATTTGGATCAGTAGAGCGTTTGAATGGTGAGGGTACATCCTCTACACGTCGGTTCACTGGGGAGCCTGTGTATTATATGAGGGCTCCTCCTTACCACGCTGGAGTAGGCACACGCCACATGGGCACAACGCATCCCCGTACTGTGTCTCTCGCGGATCCGGATGATGAATGGATCAAAGAGTGTTCGGGATACTAATGGCACATTCCTCCTTAGGTCCGGCATCACTGGAGCTAGCAATCATCACGGGGGTGTCATCACCCCCCGTGCTATGCTTTCCCACGGATCCATTACATCGGGCAGGTGAGGATCAAAAAGAGTGTTCGACACATTAAGGGCATGTTCCTCCTTATGTTCGGTAACCCTGGGTAAGCAATCGCCACGGGGGTATCATCCCTCCCTGTGCTATGCTTCCCACAGATCATTTGCATCGAGTATGCCCCTGAGGACCCCGAGCCAAGAGAGATACTTGGTTCTGGGGGAATGTTCCGTCCCCAGGCCAATAAGCGTGACTCGGTGGGACGTAACCCGACCCGAGCTGAAAGAGGTATTTGGCTCTGGGGGAATGTCCCGTCCCCAGACCAATGTGCATGACTCGGTGGGACGTAACTCGACCCGAGCTGAAAGAGGTATTTGGCTTTGGGGGAATGTCTCGTCCCCAGACCAATGTGCATGACTCGGTGGGACGTAACCCGACCCGAGCTGAATAATTAAGTGGTCTCGGCGGAACAAAATCCAGCCCCGAGCCGAATAAGTCTTAGTGCTTGGTCGTTTCTTTTTGTATTAGGCGCTAAGTTTGTCCCCGATTTTTTTTTTTTTTTTGAGTAAGTCTTTCTATTTATGTTTTAAGAAAGTGAACGAGAACCTTTTTGAAAAGAGAAAGTTTTTATTCATGTTTCGGGGACAAACTGCCCTTTTTTCAGTTGATTTGGCGGCCATGTGCTCTTTGTCTGGCCGTCATGACCTCGTGGTCAATGTATTTGTTCAGATACCCGTTTCGTGCTAGATCTTCCATTTGTTCTCGCAGATCTTTACATCCGTCTGTTGCATGTCCTTTGGCGTTGTGGTGTAAGCAATAAGCCTTTTGGTTCATTTTGTCCGGGGGGAATCTCTTTTGGTCGGGTTCTACTAAGAGGTCTTTCCCCTGGATCTCCATGACAATTTGTCCCAATGGTTTCTTTAGGGGAATGTATGCATCTTCCCCGACCACATGGTTTACTTGGGTCGGCGCTCTTCTCTCTTGGTTGTCTCGGTACAGTGGTTTGAACTCCTTGTGCTTCGGGGGTGGTCTTCTGGATTCTCTTTCTATACGGCGGGGGGCGCCCTCCCTTGTGGTTCTTTCTCTGATGGTGTTCCCTTTTCGGGATACTTTCTCCTCGTTCTCTAACAAAACGAATTTTCGGGCCACCTCCAGGGCGGTGGCGTAGTCCGGGGTGTCCTGGATCCTTAGGTGGGTCCATAGCCTCCCGACTTTCAAGGCTCCTTTCAAGCTTTCTAATGCCTCGGGGGATTCGTACCCTCCAACTTCGAGTACCATATTGTGGTATCTTTCAATGAATATTTTCAATGGTTCATCGTCTCCTTGTTTTTTAAGCCTTAGTTCTCCAATTGTCTTTCTGGGGACACAAGCCCCCTTGAAGTGTCGTATGAATGACTTTCTGAGTTGTGCGAAGCTGCTGATGCTTCTTGGGGCTAGGCTTCTATACCATAGAATGGCCGGTCCGGCTAGAGTTAAGGGGAATACTTTGCAAATGGCGTCCCATGTTACCCCTTGTACCTCCATTAGTAGGACGAAACCTTCAATGTGGGTTTTGGGATCGGTATGGCCCTTGTATGGTGTCATGGTCGGCATGCTGAATCTTTTTGGGAATTTCTCTGACTTTATTTCTTCTGTGAGGGGGGACTCATCTTTGCCGTCCTGGACATCCCCTCTCTTTGTATTGGGGTATACTCCCCATTTGACCAGCTCTTCCCGAAGCCAATATTTCATGCTGCTGTCTTTGGTTCCAGGCCGCCTCCTGTGGTTTCTTTTCTTTCTGCTATCTTGGGAATGGCGCTTTTCAGGGTCGGTATCTTCTCGTACTTTTTCGTTATATTCTTTCTCTCTTCTCCGGGTGCTGTGAGGACTATCATAGGAGGAATCTGGTGATGATTTGTCATCCTCTTCCTCCCATGTGTCATCGGTCTGGGAATCTCTCTGCACCACCACGGATCTTACCTTGTAGGGATCTCTCCTCCGGGGTCTGTCGTCCTCACTTATATCGACAATTCTCTTTCCTTCTGCTATTTCATTCCTTCGTCGGCTAGTCCCGGCCTCGAATTTTCCGTCGTGCACTCCTTCTATCTTTTCCAACCGGTCTACTATGGTTTTTAGCAGGGTTTGATTTTCCTCCCTTTCTTCCTTAGGTTCTCCTCGATCTTCTCCATCCAATCTGCAGCCGAGCTCCCTGATGATTGGTGGTTTCCGCCTTCCGCCATTGTCTTACCACGCGAATTGCTTTTTGTTGAATTCCCCACAGACGGCGCCAACTGTTGACGGTGGATTTTGGTCTCAGGGTAATACGGGAATATCACCTCCGAGGGGATCCTCCTTCAATAGTGAATTTGTTTGGTTATGGGGGACCAAAAGCAAATTTAGCGAGAGACAGATAAACACACCAATCGACAAAGAGATTTAACGTGGTTCGGCGGATTTTGGATCTGACCTACGTCCACGGACAAAAACAGGATGGTACTTTTTTATTACTTCAATGCTTTTCTCAGATCTTTTGTGTTCACAAGTCAAAGCTTGATGATTCTGATCACTAAATTTTTTGATGCCCTTTACACATACTCTGCCCTCCTATTTATAATAGTACAGAAATCAGACTCCTATTTGCATAAGAAATCCTAGTTGATCTTAGTCTTCTCCTCTTGTGAGGATTCCTAATCCGCCGTTGCTTTCTCCTTCTTTATTCCTTGTTGTATTCTGACTCCATTTCCTGGTGAAAGTAGGATAGTTCGTTTTATCTTATCCACTGGAATAGGGTGTCATCATCTTGAGCATATCTCGCCATATGGTCGGTCTTCATGAGGTCGGTCATGGTAGTCCTTTATGCTGAGAATGTTGTTGTCGACCTGATAGTGCCCGGCTATCTGAACCCAAGTGGTCGGTTGCCGGTCATAAAGTAAGGTGTTTGTTCTTTTATTGCAAAGTGGTCGGGTTAGATTTAATGATCTCAACCAAGCAGGGAATTACCCTTTTGTCCTCGTCGTGCTGTTTTAAATATCATAGTGCCTGAAAACACCATCAACATATATATATATATATATATATATATATTATTTTCTCTTTGAATTTAGGTTATTCCAGTGTTGACTCCGGTTTTTGCTGCTCGTCTGCCTTGCAATCCTCTTCTTCCATGGAAGCTGTTCTGGATTCTTTCTCTTGTCTGCCATGACTTACGTCATGCTCGCTAGTCTCAAGGTGATGATCGGCATGCATGCATGGGTCTAAAAAATCACCTTCATTGTGATTAATTTATGAAGAGCTTGCTACAATACAAACATATGACTCAGTTTCTTCAGGCGCTGGAGAAACTGAGTAAGTGAGAAAGTGAGAAACATTGTTGATTTAGCGCATCGGATCATCAGCAGTGGTTACAAAACTAGAGCAGCCTATTGTAAGTGTCGATTTCACTCACTTTTTCTTAATTTTGGGACATAAATGTTGGAAATTCTTGTAATATTCATTAAAGGATTGGTGTATATGTCTTTTTGACACTAGAGGTGGAAGGGAAGGTTGCAATCCTTACGAGGGTTGCATCCCACCCCAAGGGGTGCCCTTTTGGCACCCCTCCATGCCTTATAAAAGAGGCATCATATCCATAACAAGACATAGAACAACAAATCCGGTTTTGAGAATCATTTTCTTTTCTTTGTTTTGAGAGAGAGTTCCATCAATTCCTAGTTCATACACTTGTTAAGGAGTGTTCCTTGAACAAGAAGCATCCAAGTTATCCTGGGAGAACATTGGCCAATTCGAATCCGTGAAGCACCTGTGGCGGAGGCTAATAAGTTCTTAAGGATAGAGAAATCTCGACTTGGATTCGTCATTTCATTTTCCAGGTTTTCTACAGTTTTCTATTTTTAGGGTTTATGCATGTTAGATCTATTTTCTGGTTTGATCTGTTTTGTTTGCATGTTATTTATTGTTTAATGACACTACTTGCCTTACAATAGATAGATCAGTTGCTTGAAAATTTCCATTAGACAATTGAATATTTTTTAAACCCAGATACAAGAAAGAAACTAGCTACTCTAATGCCTTCTTCAAACCAAATTAAAAGAGGAAACTATACAATTGAATATTTTTGGAAATTATGAAAAAAAAGGTTGATGGTGGAGAAATTTCTGTATTGAGGCCAAAGAAAATCCACAAATCTTTTTCCTGCTATAATCAATGGAATGTTTTCTCTAGTTTTTTAATTTCTCAATCACAGAAATATTTTAATGTTAATTACTTGGACCTTTCTGTTGTTTTTTTCATCTTTAAGAGTCTGTTTGGTTCAACGAATAGGAGGGGAGGGGAGGGGAGGTAAGGGTGGCAGAAAAGCCCGAACCCGGTCCGGCCCGACCCGGCCCAAAAGACCAAAATCCCGAGCCTAGCTCGGTTATTTAAGCCAGGCCCGGGCTTAATTTAAAAATAAAAAATCTGAAAAAAATCAAAATCACTCTGCACACTCAGCCTCACTCAAGCCCTAATCCCTAATTTCTCTCTTTCGTTAGTTCAACTTCAGCGGCTGAAAGCCTGAAAGTTAATGCCTCATAGTTTAATTTCTTTCACTAATCTCTGTTAATTGACTTAATTCTCTGATTCTCTTCGTCAGCTTTTCTAGTCTTCTTCGTCGTCTGCTCGCCTCGTTATTGAAAGCACATGAAGCTCTATCATCAACTTCTGATCTTTTAACTGTTATCAGCAAATTAAACGGAGGTTTTAGTTCTTCAACTGAGTCTGGTATTGAAGAATCATTTGTTGAGCTTGGAAGAGTGTGGCAAGCCCCTATGTATGAGATTACTCTCAGTTTTAATCAATGTAATAAATTTCATAATCTTAGTATATATTTACTTTGCACATAAGTTTCTTGTTACTTTAGTTGATGGTTCTTTTGTTCTACTCATTCTGTAGCTTCTGTTTGATCTTTAGGTATTTTTGTTCTTGGATTTGCACTAGCTTCATTCATGAAACTCTTTTTTTAGATTCTTGAATCCTTTGATATTGGTTTTACAGGTTCTGTATGTGATATCGTGCGTGTGAGTTGGCAAAGAAATAAAATAATTAAATAATAAAAAAAGTTTTGATTTTGAAGTTTATAAGTATGAGGCAAGGGACACGTGAGCTGTAGAGCAAACGAAGAAAAACAAAGATTAAAAAAATATATATATATTTTCCTTTTTCTCTCTCCTTCCTTTTCCCCTCACTCTCTCTCCCTCACTGCCAAACTTTGTAAGCGTCGTCGCCGTGTCACCGCCGACCACCTTCAGCCACGCGCCGGACCACCGAGTAGCTGCCGACGTCAGCTTTCCAGAGCCGCCGAGATCGAGACCATCGGCCTCCGGACGCTCCTCCACGCGCCGCTTGAAGGGAGCGACTCGCCGCCGGTTCTTCTGCAATTTCCGGCCGTCTCCTGTCACTTTTGACGACCACCTCCGGCGAGTGAGTGTTTTTCAGACCGAGATCTTTCCAACGCCAGTGGTAACTTCCTGATCCGACATCGTTTGGGTGGTTTTCCGTTTTGTAATTACCGGCAATTCGGGAATATTACTAGAACTTGAGATCCGACCGTTGGATCGGCGATCCGATCGCATCAGATTGTTGCTCTCGATTATACGAGCGTTTTGGTATATATATTCACCGTTGATAGTATCGGGTTGTGGGGCCCGCTTTTTGGTGGTGGGGCCCGATCTTCGTTGTGGGGCCCGCTTGCCTCGTTGAGCGTTTCAGCTAGTTCCGGAGCCGTTCGTTGCTGTTTCTCTACTCAGCATAGACGTTTGGAAATATCGAGTTGATTGTCGTTATCGACTTGGCAATTTGAGCGACCGATTGAGATTCTTAGCGAGAATATAGGCATATTCGAGACTTTTGCGTGGATCGAGGTAAGTACACTCTGTGGTGATTCTCTTAACATAATTGTTTGATGATTGATGGTTGTTGTGAGAGTTCGATATATATATATATATATAGTATATATAATATATATATTTTGTTATATATATTTACATATTTGTGAGATATTATATTGAGATATTAAAAGCATGATAAATATGAAATCATGATTGTTGAGATGAGATTGATGGATTGGATGCGAGATGTGATTGTATTGGATGATGTGTGTTGTTGTGTTATGCAGCCGGGTTTTGTATAATAGTGGTCGGATTTGAGATGATGTGATGATACATCAGATGGTATGAGATGATAGAAAACCTTGGGAGTTGTGATGAGGTACTCTCCCATTGGTTTTTGATTTGGGGGTATACGGGGACTCCCCCATTGGTTATATTTCACTCACATTTTGCGAGTTGATATGGTTGGAAACCTTGGGAGTTGTGATGAGGTACTCTCCCATTGGTTTCAATCCTCTGTTATACTAAACCCGGATTAGCAACCATGTTTGATGGATGTTTGTATTGTTGTGGGATGATTGTATGAGATGATATTATAATATATGCTATTTTCATATATTATATTATATATATATACATATATATATATATAACCCTATTTTGTTGGTGAGGTCATGTTGAGAGAATGAGTGCTTACTTGCTGAGCTTTTTAAGCTCACTCCCCTCTTCCCCCAAACATTTCAGGTAGTTCGCGAGAATAGCAGGAGCAGTACCAGATTTGGATCCACGTGCCACAGTTGTATTTTCGGGTTGGTCCAGACATTCGAGTCGTCATTTGTATTTTTAAGTCTTGTGTTGTAAACCATAAAAGTTATGTATACTTTATGGGTTTGTAATTTGTGATGTATTATTGTGTGTTTTAAATTGGTTGATTTGGCATATAGAATGCTTGAGCTAAAGAAGTTTACGAACCTCTTTCTAGGGTTGGGCCCGCTCTAGGGAGGGGGTCGTGACAGATTTGGTATCAGAGCTTAGGGTTATAGGTTCTGTAGACACATTGCATTGGAGAGAGTATTAACGGGATAGTTTTATGTTTGTAGGAAAATGTCTGGACGTGGCCGTGGTACTGGTACTCAACGCGGGAGAGGGAGAGCTCGACGAATTGTGAGGTTGTCGAGTATAGGTATTGAGAGACCCCAGGCTCTGCCTGTAGATCCTGTACCGGATGTAGCTTCATCTGGTGTTCCGCCGGTTTATGAGATTGGTGAAGGTTCTAGACCTGTACCTCCAGTAGTTTCGGCAGCTGCCCCCACTGCTATTCCTGTAGCTGCACCTGATGATGTTCCTGGAACTGTACCTAATGTGACCTCTGTCGTTCATTCAGTTCCCCCGACAGCCTCACATCTAGAAGATGTATTGGGAAGATTTATCGATGTAGTTGCTCAGGTGGTTACCAGAGGGCCATCGAGTAATGTACCTTTGAGCAGTAGTGGTAACACGAGTAAGCTGGATCAGTTTCTTAATTTGAGGCCCCCACAGTTTCATGACACGGCCAATCCCTTAGTTGCAGAAAAATGAAAGGATGATATTCAGCACATATTTAGTGTGTTGGATTTGACCGATCAAGAGAAAGTTAGATTTGCCACTTTTATGATGAGGGGTGAAGCAGAGATGTGGTGGAAGCATACTGAGACTGTACTGATAGACAGATTGAGATCACCTGATTTCTGGAGAACTGATGGACCTGGAAGACCTCAGTATATCACATGGGATATGTTCGAGGAAGCCTTCAATGAGAAGTACTTTCCGTATGCTTATCGTAGTGAGCAGCGTCGTCTGTTCGAGCACATGGTTCAAGGACCGACGGAGACAGTGATGGAGTATGAGAGGCGGATGGTTTCTTTATCTCGTTACTATCCAGAATTGATACGACGTGAGGACGATAAGTGTGAGAAGTTCAAGGGTGGGCTGAGACAGCAGATTAGATCGAGGATTTCGATTTTGGGGAAACTGCCATACTCAGTATTGGTTGACAGAGCCATGATTGCGGAAAGTGACATCAAGATTGAGAAAGAGAATAGAGCCGCCTTTCAAGAGAGCAGGAAGAGGGGGCGAAATGAGGTTTCTGAGGGAGGACATGGTAGATCTAACAGTAGACAGTATCCTCCACAGTCGGGTCACAGCGGGTTACCACCTAGAGGCGCACAGAGTGCCCCTTTCAGAGGACAGTTTCGTAGGGGTCAGACTGAGCAGTCAGGTTCAGAGTAGAGGCCCAGTACCATCCGTTGATCAGAGTGCTGTGAGTGTAGCATCTCGGCCTACTGGCCCTCGTCGGTGCTTTAACTGTGGTCAGGAGGGTCATCTCAGCATGCAATGTACCAGAGAAAAGAAGTGCTTTGAATGCCAACAACCTGGACATTTTGCTAGAGATTGCCCTACTAGTGGTGGATCTCGAGGAGCCGAGCCGACAGTGGGACGTGGTAGAGGGATAGATTCCAGTGGTAGCCGTGGAAGAGGTTCGGGTTTTCCACAGAACAGAGGTAGAGGAACTTCGAGTGGACCATATGGTGGTAGAGGACAGACATCTCAGGCACCTACTGCACCTGGTGTTGATAGAGGACGAGTCTTCGCCATGACAGAGCACGAGGCACAAGATGGTGGTGATACTGTATCAGACACAGTACGAGTATCAGGTATACTTGTTCGAGCTTTATTTGATACGGGTTCTACGCATTCATTTATTTCTGCTAGTTGTATTCCTTGTCTGAGTAGTGTACCGGAGACCAATAAGATTCATTTGATTGTGAGTCTTCCTTCGGAGAATGACATCAAGATAGATGCGGTATTTATGGGATTGAGTGTTGAGATTGAGGCGAGACAACTACCAGTTATACTTTACCCGTTAGAAATGGAGGACTTCGGTTTGATTTTAGGGATGGATTGGTTAACTGCTCATGGAGCCGTTATTGATTGTAGCGACAAAGAAGTACGGTTTAAGTCAGATGATGGAGAGTTTAAGGTGGTCAGTGATTGTAATCGGGTTATGGTACCCATCATTTCTACCATGTCGGCTTGTAGAATGATTAGACATGGGTGCAATGGCTTTTTAGCGAGTATCACTACGGTGGAAAAAGAGGAATCGATACAGATAGCAAATATTCCAGTTGTGAGTGAGTATCAGGATGTCTTCCTGATGAGTTATCAGGGTTGCCACCTCGTAGAGATCTAGAATTCACTATAGATCTAATATCTGGTACCACTCCTATTTCGGTGACTCCATATCGTTTGGCCCCAGCAGAAATGAAGGAGCTGAAGAACAGTTGCAAGAGCTGTGGATCGAGGATTTATTCGGCCTAGTGTTTCGCCCTGGGGAGCACCAGTGTTGTTTGTGAAAAAGAAGGATGGCACCTTAAGATTGTGTGTATCGTGATTATCTGTTGCCCCGTTTGATGATTGATGATTTATTTGACCAACTTCAGGGAGCTTCGGTGTTTTCAAAAATTGATCTTCGGTCGGGGTATCATCAAATGAGGATTCGGGATACAGATATTCCTAAGACTGTATTTCGAACTAGATACGGGCATTACGAATTTTTAATCATGCCGTTTGGACTTACTAATGCACCTGCAGCATTCATGGATTTGATGAATAGAGTGTTACAGCCGTATCTAGATAAATTTGTTGTAGTGTTTATTGATGACATCCTTGTGTATTCACCTTCTCAGATCGATCATGAGCAACATCTTCGATTGATACTTGAGATTTTGAGGAGAGAACAACTTTATTGCCAAGTTCTCTAAATGTGAATTTTGGCTGGATAGAGTGGTATTTCTGGGACACATCATCTCAGGAGAAGGTATTTATGTTGATCCACAAAAGGTTGAAGCAGTTCTGAGATGGGAGAGACCGAGAACGGTGACAGAGATTCTAAGTTTCCTGGGTTTAGCAGGCTACTACCGTCGATTTATTCAAGATTTCTCTATTATTGCTGCTCCGATGACTCAGCTGACAAGGAAGAAGATACGTTCGTGTGGACTGATGATTGTGAGAAGAGCTTCCAAACTCTGAAGGAGAGAAATTAACTATTGCACCAGTACTTACTTTACCTTCCGGACTGGATGAATATGTTGTTTATACTGATGCATCACATCAAGGGTTAGGATGTGTACTGATGCAACATGGAAAAGTGTTCGCTTATGCCTCGAGACAATTGAAGACCCATGAGAAGAATTATCCTACTCATAATTTGGAGATGGCAGCGATTGTTCATGCTCTAAAGATTTGGAGGCATTACTTATATGGTGCCAAATGTGAGATTTTTACTGATCATAAGAGTTTGAAATACCTTCCCACTCAAAATGAGTTGAATTTGAGACAGAGACGTTGGATGGAATTCCTTAGTGACTACGATTGCACTATTAATTACCATCCAGGGAAGGCCAATGTTGTTGCTGATGCCCTTAGTAGGAAAAATGTGGGTAAATTACAGTTCTTAAGAGTCAGACAGAAGATGTTCGAGGAGTTAGCGGAGTTACGATTGACCTTTGGGATATCCGGCAGAGCAGGCCTTCTTGCCCATATGAAGGTCTGACCTACATTGCTAGATAGACTTAAAACAGCCCAGAGTGAGGATGATCAGTGTGGGAAATGGAGAACAGAGATTCCTAAGGGGGAGAATTCTAATTTCAGGATGAGTTCGGAGGATGTATTACTTTTGGGTGATAAAGTTGTGGTACCACATTCGGGAGCGCTCAAACAGAAAATCTTGGATGAGGCCCACGATGCTCCTTATAATATGCATCATGGGAGTACCAAGATGTATCAAAATCTGAAGAAGACTTATTAGTGGCCAGGAATGAAGAGAGATATTTCAGAGTTTGTATCTCGATCTTTGGTTTGTCAGCAAGTTAAAGCAGAGCATCAACATCCAGCCGGGCTACTCCAGCCTCTACCTATACCCGAGTGGCCATGGGAAAATATTGCGATGGACTTTGTAGTAGGGCTGTCGAGGACACAGAAGGGTTATGACGCAATTTGGGTGATAGTGGATCGATTGTCTAAGTCTGCCCATTTTCTACCGATTCGAGTTACATGGGGACCAGAGAGACTAGCAGAATTATATGTGGAGCAGATTGTGCGATTACATGGAGTACCGGCATCGATTGTATCAGATAGAGATGCCAGATTTACTTCTCGTTTTTGACGGGGTTTCCAGAAGTCTATGGGATCAAAGATTTCTATGAGCACAACATTTCACCCTCAGACTGACTGGCAGTCAGAGCGGACTATTCAGACATTGGAGGACCTACTGAGATCGTGTGTTTTGACCTTTACTGGAGGATGGGATGGTCATCTTCATTTGATAGAATTTGCCTAAAACAATAGCTTTCAGGCAAGTATCGGTATGGCTCCATTTGAGGCATTGTATGGGAGGAGGTGAAGAACCCATGTTTGTTGGGGTGAGGTTGGAGATAGACAAATTCATGGCTCAGAATTGATAGATATGACGTCAGAAAGAATTAGGTTGATCCGATCTAGACTGTTAGAGGTGCAAAGTCGACAAAAGAGTTATGCCGATCGAAGGAGGAAAGACATTGAGTTCCAAGTGGGGGATAAAATCTTTTTGAAAGTCTCTCCTTGGAAGGGAATTTTGAGATTTGGCCGGAAGGAAGGAAAGTTAGCACCCCGCTATATTGGTCCTTACGAGATATTGGAGAGAGTGGGTAAGGTGGCTTATCGTCTGACATTACCATCGGAGTTGGAAAGATTCACAATGTATTTCATGTGTCGATGCTGAAAAAGTATGTACCAGATCCTACTCACATTCTGGAGAACCAACCGGTTGAGTTGAGTGAGAATATGACTTATGAAGAAAAGCCTGTGAAGATTGTAGAACGGAAGGTCTAAGAGTTGAGATCCAGACAGATTCCCCTTGTAAAGGTCTTGTGGACAAATCATCATATTCGAGAGGCAACTTGGGAATTGGAAAATGATATGAATGAGAATATCCAGAACTATTTGAGGATTTAGAAATTTCGGGGACGAAATTTTTGTAAGGTGGGTAGATTGTGATATCGTGCGTGTGAGTTGGCAAAAAAAAATAATTAAATAATAAAAAGTTTTGATTTTGAAGTTTATAAGTATGAGGCAAGGGACGCGTGAGCTGTAGAGCAAACGAAGAAAAACAAAGATAAAAAAAAAAAAATGTTTTCCTTTTTCTCTCTCCTTCCTTTTCCCCTCACTCTCTCTCCCTCACTGCCAAACTTTGTAAGCGTCGCCGCCACGTCACCGCCGACCACCTTCAGCCATGCGCCGGACCACCGAGTAGCTGCCGACGTCAGCTTTCCAGAGCCGCCGAGATCGAGACCATCGGCCTCCGGACGCTCCTCCACGCGCCGCTTTAAGGGAGCGACTCGCCAACGGTTCTTCTGCAATTTCCGGACGTCTCCGGTCACTTTTGACGACCACCTCCGGCGAGTGAGTGTTTTTCAGACCGAGATCTTTCCAACGCCAGTGGTAACTTCCTGATCCGACATCGTTTGGGTGGTTTTCCGTTTTGTAATTACCGGCAATTCGGGAATATTACTAGAACTTGAGATCCGACCGTTGGATCGGCGATCCGATCGCATCAGATTGTTGCTCTCGATTATACGAGCGTTTTGGTATATATATTCACCGTTGATAGTATCGGGTTGTGGGGCCCGCTTTTTGGTGGTGGGACCCGATCTTCGTTGTGGGGCATGCTTGCCTCGTTGAGCGTTTCAGCTAGTTCCAGAGCCGTTCGTTGCTGTTTCTCTACTCAGCATAGACGTTTGGAAATATCGAGTTGATTGTCGTTATCGACTTGGCAATTTGAGCGATCGATTGAGATTCTTAGCGAGCATATAGGCATATTCGAGACTTTTGTGGATCGAGGTAAGTACACTCTGTGGTGATTCTCTTAACATAATTGTTTGATGATTGATGGTTGTTGTGAGAGTCATATATATATATATATATATATATTGTTATATATGTTTACATATTTGTGAGATATATATATTGAGATATTAAAAGCATGATAAATATGAAATCATGATTGTTGAGATGAGATTGATGGATTGGATGCGAGATGTGATTGTATTGGATGATGTGTGTTGTTGTGTTATGCAGCCAGGTTTTGTATAATAGTGGTCGGATTTGAGATGATGTGATGATACATCAGATGGTATGAGATGATAGAAAACCTTGGGAGTTGTGATGAGGTACTCTCCCATTGGTTTTTGATTTGGGGGTATAAGGGGACTCCCCCATTGGTTATATTTCACTCACATTTTGCGAGTTGATATGGTTGGAAACCTTGGGAGTTGTGATGAGGTACTCTCCCATTGGTTTCAATCCTCTGTTATACTAAACCCGGATTAGCAACCATGTTTGATGGATGTTTGTATTGTGTGGGATGATTGTATGAGATGATATTATAATATATGCTATTTTCATATATTATATTATATATATATCTACATATATATATAACCATATTTTGTTGGTGAGGTCATGTTGAGAGAATGAGTGCTTACTTGCTGAGCTTTTTAAGCTCACTCCCCTCTTCCCCCAAACATTTCAGATAGTTCGCGAGAATAGCAGGAGCAGTACCAGATTTGGATCCACGTGCCACAGTTGTATTTTCGGGTTGGTCCAGACATTTGAGTCGTCATTTGTATTTTTAAGTCTTGTGTTGTAAACCATAAAAGTTATGTATACTTTATGGGTTTGTAATTTGTGATGTATTATTTGTGTTTTTTAAATTGGTTGATTTGGCATATAGAATGCTTAAGCTAAAGAAGTTTACGAACCTCTTTCTAGGGTTGGGCCCGCTCTAGGGAGGGGGTCGTGACACTGTAATTGATCAATGTCGTCAACTGAGAGTGCTTCTTTTGTTTAATAACACGGTTGCTAATGAGACTGGCAACAGAATCAGGCCGGATTTGGCCCAGCCCATTCCGGCAGAAGCCCGAGCAGAGATTTTTCGGGCCCGGGCCAAATTTTTTTTGGCCGAGCCAGGCCCGGGCTTTGCCATGCATAAGGGGAGGGGGGTTTTAATTAATATATGTTTGGTTCAATAAATGAGGGAAGAGATTTTAAAACTAATTTAGTATTTTATCCTTATATCCTTTTATAAATAAAATTAAAACACTATAGGCTTATATTATCTTTGAAATAAACAAAAAATAAAATTAAAATTAAAAGCTGTAAATAATATGTGTTATTAGAAATAAAATTAAAACAAGTATCAAATTGTGGATGACGGTTTTCACCCAAGGACCACAATCGAGATTCAGGTTTAGAGGGCACTAGCGACCTTACAAAATGAGGGTAGAAAGAGCGAGGAGGTCACTGCCCACCGGTGTGGTGGGTGCCGTAAGCACTCCGACGCTCAAGTCAGTAGTGTAAGTAAGACGGAAGTAAGGAGATTAAGGCTAGTAGTTACCTCAGTCTCAATTTGTTAGGCGTGAGGGTAGGGTATGTTGGTATGTCGAAGGTGGTAAGCGATGGAACTGAGTAGTGTTGAATGTCCTCTCTAAGCCATGGCTCCTCTCTTTTATAGGCTCCCATGATGTGGAGTCTTTCTTCTGTCCGTTGGAACCATTTGTAACTGATGACTTATATGTATATATTAATAAAGAATTAATGTAAATAAATTATGGTAAATTATTGTTGACAGAGGAAATTCTAGTCACCCTGGAACGAAATCGCCTTAAGATGAAGGAAAGAACGAAGGGAGGAAGGACGATGGAGCGAAGAGCGACGAAGAGCTAAGACGACCGAATTAACGGTTAGGATGAAAATGCATGATGCAGTTGCTTCCACGATCGCAGCAGTTGGACGGTTTTCCCTCCACAACCGAGCAGTTGAGACACGCAGCTCAACGATTACAGGCACGACCCAGCAACTGCAGGAAGATACTGGGACCGCCCAAGCAGTTTACAAGCTCACTATAAAAGCTCAACCCACGATCAAGCAGTTGAGACGCACAGCCCAACGATTGAAGGCACGATCCAACAGCTGCAGGGAGATACTGGGACCGCCCAAGCAGTTTACAAGTTTCACTATAAAAGCTCACTCGTACAGAGAGAAAATGCCCGATCAAATGAAGACTCAAACGAGCATATTTTTTTATCTTTAAGCTTTTATAACCTTTAGGACTGTAATTTGTGCGCTTGTGCCCCTTGGAGGCTTATTCACTTAGTCAAACACTCATTGCTGGGACTTTGTCTCAGGAGGTTTAAACCTTACACGCTCTTCTTTTTTCACGCATAAAAATCGCGCAAACAAATTTTGGCGACCACAGTGGGAGAATTGGTGTAAATAGTGGAGATGCCTCCGAAAAGAAACGCTCAAACTGGCTCGAGCGCGGAGGAATGAGGACTGGAGCAAACCAATCAGCCACACGTTCCAGCCGTAATCGGTCATTTCGAGGGTCTGGCAGACGCTAGTCGATACAAACCTATGAGGGAGCTCGGCCCTAACGCGGTACGCGCGTTATTCGGTGAATTCACGCATGATGTTGTCGAACAGGTTATGCTTCAAAATGCGCATGTCATAGAAAAATTCATATCAACTAACAACTCACATTACGAAAACATGGCCAAACACCTAAGCTCGTTGAATGAATTAATGGCCAAATGTGTGAACGGCGGGACGGCGCTGCCGTGGACTACGCCCCTCCCTCCCTGCACCAAGCAGTCAGGAGGTTGGTCCTAGTAATGTTCATGCGCAAGGGACCAACATCCCTACGGTTCTCAGGGGAGGAATAAGTCCTGAGGGCAATGGCCCACAATATATGGCCAAATATGCACCAAGGGCAAGTATGGCAACAATGAAGTGGTGTTGCCTCAAGGCATCCAGACTTCTCAGGGGCAGAATCACGATTATGTCCCACTTTTGAGAGGACCGCAGCCGCCACCCATAGCTGTGCCATTTAATAGCAACGATATATTAAGTGAACAAATGACCGAGATCCTTCAAGACCAATTCGGTCTAGGCATACGGCCAATTCGGCCAAGATATCGGAAGTCGTATCCTGATTGGATCGATGTGGCTTATCTGTGGCCTCGAAACTACAAGATACCAGATTTTTCCCTATTTACGGGGTCTGGGGAGGTTTCTACCATGGAACTAATAGGGCGATTTACCCTTCAGTGTGGGGAAGTCAATGATTTCCACAAATTGAGGTTATTTCACGGCTCATTGTCAGGAGTAGCTTTCTCCTGGTATGTCAGTCTACCGGCCAATTCGGTAGAAAGTAGGCAGCAAATGGAACAATTGTTCCATGCGCAATTTTACAAGGCCGAATCTGAAGTAGCCTTGGCCGATTTGGCAAACCTAAGACAGTTGCCAAGAGAGTGGGCCGAGACATTTTTACAGTGGTTTAAGGTAACCCGAGGCCGATATTACGTGCATCTGCCCGAAAAGGAATTTGTGAGAATCGCTCAAGGTTGCCTCAATCTCGATCTAAAAAAGAATTTCAGGATCGCGAATTTTGGGACCTTCCCCAACTCACCACTAGTGTGGTGCGTTATGAGCGGTTATTACGAGAAGATGAGCAAATAAAAAATTCGAGCAAGAGAAAATATTATAGAAACATTGATTATGAAATGGGTGAAGTAGACGTCGAATCGGCCGATTTATGTTTGGTCGAATTGGTTAAGGGGAAGCCTTACATTTGTAAGACGTGGGCGGAGCCCCAAGCAATGAAAAGAACGATAAAAAAGTAGGAACTTCTCTTTTGATATCACTAAAGTGGATGCCATATTCGACCAGTTGTATAAAGATAAACAAATTAGTTTGAGCGATCGACATACGTTGCCAACAACCGAACAAATCAGTAGTAAAAAATATTGTAAGTGGTACAATGCATGGTCTCATACAACTAATAATTGTCTTGTTTTTCAAAATGTTTTACAGGATGTCATAGAATCTGGACGAATTACGTTCGAGAAAAAGATGGCAGTGGATAACAACCTTTTTCCAAAATCGGTGGAATTGAACATGATCAACCCAGACCTTGCCAAGATGAATCTGTTGAATGTCAAATTAGTTCTAGACGAAGGACAGCACCATCATCGTCCAAGTGCTCTGGAAAGGATTAAGGCACCTTCAGAGCATGGAGAACGGCAGAATGTTTGTATTCGATGCAAAAATAATATGGAATGGATGAGGGAATTAGAAGAGACTTGTGAAAGGCCCGTAAAGAAAGAGTCAGCAGCATGGTAGCCACAAACCTTCGCCCCAAGATTCTATGGGGAGAATTCAAATTTCGTCCAAAATGTAAGAACGTTTAGGCCGAAAATTCATCAGCCCAATATATTGCATTCATACCGAAGGCCACTGTCAGGACAGCGTCCATGCAGGAATTATTCCCCCGTGGATGAAATGACGAGGACGCAGTTAAGGCGACATCAAAGAAACTATGTCTGTATGATGCGCCAACAAGGCGAAGCAAGGGCCACCATGGGCCGTAGCCCTCGCATCATGGAGAAATCAGAAGCAAATAAAAAAGGGAGTGACAGCAAAGAATGAGTAGTGACGAACGGCGATGAACGCACTAAGTTCGACAGGAAAAAGCGGGACGAAACAGACGATGAAGAACCTCATATCATCATTCAGTTCGGCAGTATGCCACCGGTTGTGGCCAACCATTACTTGTTGCCTGTAAAATTCAAGGGGGATAACAGCGAAGAAGCTGGAACAAGTGAATACGTCTATGAGGGAAACGAAACCGAATTTGCAGCGCTCTCAATAACAGATAGGGAGACTTCGGATGAGGAAATGACCGACATAGAAGAAGAAATAGACATCAAAATCGAAGCAAAGAAAAAAGGAATTTCATAAAATCGGCTTCTCAAAGAATTGTATGAGGCCGGCAATCCTGCAGTCGGGACATTGGGAGAAGATTTGGGACGATATTCATTCCTTGTTTTGTATGGGACACCTAAGATAAAGCGGACCATCACTAGAGCCGAAAAACGGAGATTGGCCGTCAATAACGTCTCTCAAGGTGCACCAGCCACGTTGCTACCATCTGGATGGGACATGGAAGAAAAACCGCCTCAAGCTAACAATGAGGGCGATCAAGCAATGGAGATAGGTCTGTCAGGGAAGGTGATATTCCCAAAGCCACCACCACAAATGACAAAGCATCTGCAGCCGCTGTACGTAAAAGAAAAGGCTAATGGGATACATATCACCAAAGTGTTGATTGATAATGGGGCGGCCATTAATGCAATACCAGTTAGGATGCTAGGACGTTTGGCAAAGTCAGAAGAAGACCTCCTGCCTACGGAAGTGGTTCTTACCAGCTTTAAAAGAGGGGTGACGACGGCCAAAAGGGTTATTCTGTTGGACTTGCAAGTGGGAAGTATTACGAAAACAGTAGTATTTTTCATCATAGATGGGCCGACAACATAAAAATATGCTCATAGGACGAGACTGGATACACGGAAGCCGATGCATCCCTTCATCCCTTCATCAATGCCTAGTTTTCTGGAACCAGAGGGACGATGTGGAGATAGTGCATGCCGACAACAAGTCTTTCACTGCAGAGATAAATTCGGCCGAGTACTTCATGTACGAAGGAGAATTATGGGCCGACCAGAGTTCTAAATGAAGGGGAAAGCCCGACCATTGTGGCTCAAAATGACGAGCCGTACCCCGCGGGACTGTTGAATGATTTGTTCGCACAGACGAGACCAACCACAGTGGTTTTTGGAGAGCCAACGCACATAATTTAAATGAAGAACAAGCAGAATAAGGAGCAAGCCGTCCATGCGGCTTCCAAGGCCAATTTAATGGCCTATGTAGCAGAGCGAAAAAATGAGGCCGAAGCACATTCCGTGATTTCAGCTTTAAGAGGCAAACTGATGGCGCATCAGACGAATGACAAGATAAGAGAACTATGCGGAGTAGACTGCTTGATAGAATGAGGTGAATCAATGGAAGAAGAAAAATACGCTCTGAATGGACGACGAAAGACAAATATCTCAAGAGGACAATATGCATTGGACGAGGTAAATCTGGGGAGCGAGCATGATAGACGCATCACTTACGTCAGCAAGGAACTGGAGTCCCAGGTACGCGAAAAGTTAATTTGTTTACTGCGAGAGTACAAAGATTGTTTTACATGGGACTACAATGAGATGCCTGGTTTAGATAGGACGTTGGTGGAGCATAGGTTGCCAATCATGCCAAGCCATAGGCCTCATAAGCAGCATCCCCGGAGGTTTGCGCCCAATGTCATGTCTGATATTAAGAAAGAAGTTGAACACCTTTTAGAGGCGAAGTTCATTAGAACGACCAGATATGTGGAATGGTTGTCAAATATCGTCTCATTCAGGAAAAAGAATGGAAAAATAAATATTTGTATAGACTTCAGAAATTTAAACTTAGCGACACCAAAAGATCAATACCCAATGCCGACAGTAGATTCCCTAGTGGACTCCACGACGGGGTACCAAGTCTGCTCTTTTATGGATGGGTATGCAGGTTATAATCAGATTTACATCGCCGAAAACGATATACACAAAACAGACTTTAGGTGCCCAGGCTCTCTAGGGTGTTATGAATGGGTAGTGATGCCGTTAGGCCTGAAAAACGCTGGTGTCACTTATCAGCGGGCCATGAATTTGATCTTTCATGACATGATCGGCGAATCTGTAGAAGTCTATGTGGACGATATAGTGGCGAAATCTGTGACCATAGAAAAACATTTTAGCCATTTAGCAACGGCCTTTGAGCGAATGAGAAAGTTTAAACTAAAATTGAACCCTGCCAAATGTGCTTTCGGGGTGTGCGCAGGAAATTTCCTAGGTTTTCTAGTGCACCAACGGGGAATCGAGATTGACACCAATAAATCTCGGTCGATCACCGAAGCTATACCACCCCGAAATAAGAAAGAGTTACAGAGGTTCTTAGGGCAAATTAACTTTTTAAGATGATTTATCTCCAATTATGCAGGGAAAACAAAAGTGTTCTCCTCCTTATTGAGGTTAAAGGACAATGAAGAATTCGTCTGGACCGAAGAACATCAACAAGCTTTTGACAGCCTGAATAAATACTTGTCACAGCCGCCGGTGATGGTACCTCCAGTGCCAGGAAGGCCAATGAAATTGTACATATCGGCCGAAGAACAGTCCATAGCTGGGATGATCGCGCAAGATGATGACATGAACGCTGAGAGAGCCATTTATTATATCAGCAGACAATTACTGAATTATGAATGTAATTATTCTCCGATAGACAAATTATGTTTGGCTCTATATTTCACATGTACTAAATTACGAGCCTACCTTAGGCCGAACATAGTGTATTTGATCAAAAGAATTAATATAATAAAGTACATGTTTTCTCGTCCTATCTTGCATCAAAGAGTTGGGTTTTGGTCACTGTCACTTTCAGAATTCGATATACGGCATGAGCCCCAAAGGGCCGTTAAAAATCAAGCTTTGGCCGATTTCTTGGCCGATCACCCATGTTTGAGCACTATTAGAGAAATAGAAATGGATCTGGACGAATGCAGTCTGAAACCATGGACGATGTATTTCGACGGATCCAGCACAATGAAAGGAGCTGGAATAGGGATTGTCTTAGTCAACCCGTTGGGGAATCATTTCGGTTCTTAATCAAGTTGAACGAATATTGCACTAATAACCAGGCCGAATACGAAGCCTTGATACTTGGGTTGGAGATACTCCTCAACATGGGAGTAACCCATGTATCCATTAAGGGGGATTCGCAACTAGTAATCCAACAAGTGATAGGAACCTTTAAATACAAAGCCCATCAGTCATGGCATTATTGGATGTGGCCAAAGAGTTGGTAGAGCGATTTGATCATGCATAGTTGGAACATGTTTCAAGGGCAAAAAACGAATTGGCCAATAGTTTAGCCCAAGCAACTTCCGGGTACAAGCAAGCAAACATAGATAGTATATATAGAAGCGGCGTAAGGTGTAAAATGAAATGTAATGTTGTGGATGGGATGCGTCCGTTAGCGACAATTGTCCAGAGTCCTCTTTGTGGAAGGTACTGCACCTCCCGGTTGCGGATGGGTTACGCTCGTTGACAGCGACTGGCCTCAGCTTCTCTACGCGGGGAGTGCAGAGAGCCTGATTCCACAGATTCTCTGGACTAAGGGATTGGCCGAGTGATGGGCTGGTCGAGGACGAAGAGGAATGACCATACAAGTTTCTATCATTCCGATCTATACACCTTTTCGTCGATGGAAGACCGAAAAATTTACCTCGATCTTCACTTCCGGTTCAATCAAGGTAAATTTGGGGGATAATTGTTGACAGAGGAAATTCTAGTCACCCTGGAACGAAATCGCCCTAAGACAAAGGAAAGAACGAGGGGAGGAAGGAAGATGGAGCGAAGAGCGACGAAGAGCTGAGACGACCGAATTAGCGGTTAGGAAGAAAATGCATGATGCAGTTGCTTCCACGATCACAGCAGTTGGACGGTTTTCCCTCCACAACCGAGCAGTTGAGACACGCAGCTCAACGGTTATAGGCACGACCCAACAACTTCAGGGAGATACTGGGACCGCCCAAGCAGTTTACAAGCTTCACTATAAAAGCTCAACCCACGATCAAGCAGTTGAGACGCACAGCCCAACGGTTGAAGGCACGATCCAGCAGCTGGAGGGAGATACTGGGACCGCCCAAGCAGTTTACAAGTTTCACTATAAAAGCTCACTCGTACATAGAGAAAATGATCGATCAAATGAAGACTCAAACGAGCATATTTCTTATCTTTTAGTTTTTATAACCTTTAGGACTGTAATTTGTGTGCTTGTGCCCCTTGGAGGCTTATTCACTTAGTCAAACACCCATTGTTGGGACTTTATCTCAGGAGGTTTGAACCTTACACACTCTTCTTTCTTCACGCATAAAAATCGCGCAAACAATTATATTATTGAAAAATATCCTGACTGAACGAATATTCGTATTCGATTTGTTTAATAAACGAATCGAATACGAATCCATCACATTTTGATTCGATTTATTTAGAATTTGATGCAAATTCGATTCATTGATTCGTTTTGCCACCTCTACATATAACAATACAATAATAATTAGGAATTTAGTCTACCATAAATATTAACAATAAAATAAAATAATGAGACACAGTTTTAACGTGATAAAACCCTTAATGTGAGAGAAACATACACAGGAAATATATAAGAATTTTACTATAATGAAAAAAATTATAATTTCTCTCTAAACACAAGGAGATAACAATCTCACACTCTCTTAGAATATGAGACAACTCTTTCACAAACTCTTAAGAATAAACAATATTTTTCTCTCTTAAAATACATATGATTTGGTTGAGAATGAAATGAAAAAAAAAATAATAAAATGAAATTTTTATTTATAAGCATGTGATTTATTATGTAAATAATGATTTATTTTTTTTGCATGTAAGATCCACCCACACAATAATTAGTAGCTTTCGGTGCCAACTATATTAGATTTTAACAATTTCATCCACAGGAGGCAACTAAGTTTCATTTGTAGCAACGGCTTTTACAAGTGCAAAGTAGTCTTCAATGAGCGTGACTTGATAGTGTAGGGTTCAGGATCTCACATTGAAGTCCTGGGTTCAAATTTAGGGAGTGTATTTCTTGTAAGAGTCTGGAAAAATCAGAGGTTTTACCTGCTCCGCTCAAGCCTGTAAATAATAATTTGGCGGAGAATTTCCAACAATTTCAAAAAAAAAAAAAAATACAAATGAATATACCTCCATAATTATTTATGGTGTTGAGCTCTATGAATTTTGAAGGAGGAGTGACATGGAGATTAAAATGGGAATAAAATCAATTATAAGCTATTCGTATTTATAATTAAAAATATTTTTAATTATAAAATATTAATATTTTATGAATAGTTTTTATCTTTTTTTAGTCTCCCTATCATTTTTCATTTTGATGTCTATATTAACATGTTGTATATCACAGTATTTGTTAAAAAAAAATAAAAAATTATAAGAGTATATATATATATTTTTTTTTAAAGGCAAGGAATGAAGGGATACCATATATAATATTTACCCCCATACTTTCCTTAGAAATCAAACTCAAGTGGCTTCTATAAACACTCAATCAAGGGCATAAAAGTAAGATTATAAATGATCAATCAACATCATTATGTTCTATAAGGATTATTTATATTTTATTATTAAAATTATGATAAAATAATAATTGAATACTATGAATTTTGAAATATTATATTTTACTAATAAATTATGGCAAAATCACATTTTATTATTAAAAGTAAGTGGGTGAGCAAATGGTTTGATTTGATCCAAACCAAACCAAACCAAATTAAATTAAACCAAACAAAACCGAAAGGTTCTAAACCTATAAACCAAAGGTACTAAATCGAATCAAAATTTGATAAAAACCAAACTAAACCCCGAAATAACCACCATTTGGAAAATGTTAATATTTTTCCATGGTTTCTATGCAAATAATACTAAACTCTATATTGATATTATGATATATACCATAATAAAATTGATATGTTCTCATATTTTACTCCCTTAACAAAAGTATATTTAAATTGAGATGATTAAATTAAATAAAATATAAAGTGATCAATTTATATAATTTCATATGATATTTCAAAACCGCATATTAGATACCGTAAATAAATATATCATATGTTACTTATTGTTTGATATAAACGATTATAATATTCAAATATAATCGAACTGAACTGAATTATCAGAATTATCAAACCAAATTGAATATCAAACCAAACTAAGTCAAATCAAAATTTGACAAAAACTGAATTGTTCCAAATTCCCAAATCAAATTGAAATTTGAAAAAACCGAACCGAACCTTACCAACTAAAAGTGTACAAAATATAACATTTTCCAAACAAACCAAATTTTATTTAATATATAGTATTTCATTTTAAGTCATCTAGTTTAGTAGTTAATATGACAAGCCATAATTTGAGTAATACAACAAATTACTATATAATTTTTATCTTGTACTTAGCAACTTACCATCAATCCACTATAGGAATGATGCAAACAGAGCATGAAACAAAATAATAAATTAATTTTGGTCCAAAATTTGTGAATTAATATCTTCTTAATAAAAAAGTTGTAAAATTGATATACAACAATCTTTCAATAAATTTTACTAATGTCAATATATCTTCAGTTTATATTTTTTTTTCATTTTTCTCCAAACAACTCATAATGTTTCAAAAATTAATTATTTTTTCAAAATTGGAATTGGAAATACACATTATGTCATAATTCATTCCAATATGCATTGGATATGGCAAATAGAAGGGTCAACTTTTATTGGTTGTTAATTAAATTCTCAAAATCAAATGATTTGTTTCATTTAAAAACTTAGTTGTCCCATATCATTTTTGTATTAAACTCCTAAATTAAAAAAATTAATTTCAGAAAATAATTTCCATGTATTATATAAGTAATCTTCTTTCTACTTACCTCTTCCCATCACTTCAAAAAAAAATTTCTCCCTCTGTATTTCTTAAGTAAAAGGTGCTTTTTTACCCATTGTTTCGTATTTTTTTATACAAACAATTATATTTTATTACTCTTTTTATCAGAATTAATTTTTTTTAGAATTAATTTTATTAAATATTAATAATTTTAGGTGTTTTGTAGAGCATGTCAAAACGAAGTCATCCACTATCATTTGGTCCCTTGACAGATGAAGATCTTGAACTTCGTCTAGGACCCAGAACTGGTAATTCAAATATTAATATTGCTTTGCTCTCTCGTTATTGTGTCACCTAATTATCATTGAATGATAAAATTAAAAGAAAAATAATAATTTAATTTAATTTCTACGAATGATGAATTTATTATATATGTAATCACATAAATTATATCTTGTTGATTCTGTTAACGGATTCTTATTGAATTGACAGTGGATAGCAGCCACATCGCTTTTCAAGGTCGAACAATCAATGGTATAGAAGAAGACATATCCCAAGTTTCCAATTGCACAGAGGTGAGTTTCTTAAACACATGCAAATTGCAAACCACTCTTTTTTTTTTTTTTTTGATATTTTTTGTATTTTTTTTGTATGAGTGCTGTCATTTATGGCTTACAACGGCCGATATGATACGGATATGTCAACATTTATATTCAGTTTGTTCAATTAACGAGTATGAAAAATTATATTCATACCCGATTCTAACATATCAGGCCCTCGTTGACCCTTTTTCATAAGTGTATTTTATCTTTGATATATATGAGGATATCTATCTGACCCGTCAAACTAACAAATATTGTAAATTATACCTATATCCCACCATAACACACCTTACCTCACAGACCTCATTACTCAGGTATTTTTATCATCTTTACTGACAAACGAAACATTGTGTATATATACAGTCTCAGTTTAAGTTCATATTTTATCACAAGTAATGCTAGTGTTTCCTAAAATTTATCTCAAATGATTTGGTTTTTAATTCTCAGTGTTAAAGCGTAAAATCTGTGAAAAAAAGATTATGCCAACCCACTATTTTCAGTAAATGCCATGTCACATGTTGCTTCATTTGTGATATATTTTTAGAATAAATTTTGAGATTTCTAATTTAATTACATGAAAATTTTATTACAGTTGTTATGATCAAAGCAGCGGAGTGGGAGTAGAGATGGCAATAATTAGATGATACAAGTTGTGATTTGTCAATCTCGATATTATTTTGATTATGGATTTGAGATGAAATTTTTTTATAAATTTCGTATTGGTTTTTGAATTGGGACAAAAATCATCTTGAATCCCAAGCCGAGTTGTGTAGGATTCTGAATTCCGATCAAAATTTAAGTTTTTTAGGCAAAAAGTCGAGTTTTCAGAGAAAAAATTGTTCGAATCCCACCTTATTATTTTCTTAATACATATTGATTTTTCTTCCCAAATCCTAACTTAATTTTTTATTCGAAACATAAAATCATCTTGAATTCCGTACCAAACATACTAATATAAAATCTCGTATCGAACAATATAGAATCGCTAATCACCATCGAGATTCATTATTCTCCGTCATCCGTAAGTGGAAGTTAAAAGATAGTTTAATTTGAAAGGGGATATTTTCTCTAAGTTTGTGCCATATAATTTGCATGAGATAGGTTTGTACAATTATTAGGAATTCATCAAGTCCCTAAAGTTAGAAAACATATCATCCACGTCATGTGATTGAAGGAATTTGAATACCAATATTAAATCAAAAAAAAAAATGGTGATGATGGTAATAACGAAATGTTAAATGACAGAAATGTAGGGTATGCGAATCAAGAAATGGGAAGCAGCAAGGGGTGGGAGAGCTGAGGTTCACTTGTGGAATTTGTTTGGATACAATGAAAGAAGAATCGTCCACAAAGTGCGGCCATGTTTTCTGTAAATCTTGCATTGTCGATGCCATCCGTCTTCAAGGCAAATGTCCGACTTGTCGGACGAGAATGTCAGTTCGTAGCATCCGACGTATCTTTTTTCCCCAACTCCAAGCCAGTAGTAGTACTTCCAGTTGATCGCCAATCGCCATGCATGTTTTGTATAGCCCTAATTCGGCTAATTAAGCCTTTTTTATGAGACTGTAATTGTAAAATACCCTCAGCTATAAATCGGTATCGACTTACTTGATTGAAAACAAACTAAACTAAACTAAAATCCCTCAATGTCATCGATTAAAGATTCTGTTTCTTTAATTTGCTGATTCTTCAATAGCTTGGTTCAGCTTGCATAGTGTGACACAGTCTGCTTCATGTCCATTAAAAGAGAGCAGTGCTAATGTGACCTACATTTGTAAAATATACCATGAAAAGACTTGGAGCTTAACCAGATTTGCTGCAATATTTGTCGTGCTAAACTCTTTAACTTCAACTACAAAACTCTGACTCTCATAGCTTAGTTGCTGCCCAAAAAAGAACTAAGAAGATGGAAAGAAAATGCCATAATTAATTATGAAACTGAAAAGGTAGACTAGAAATTCAGAGGAATGGCAAAAAACCTCCAGTCTTTCTTCACTTACTGAATGCTCTGAAATCTTGAAATCTTCTTGTGGGATCTTGATCAACCACCAAGTATCTGGTTGTTGTGATTCACCGATCACTTTAGAGAGTATTTGAGGAAAAACCGAATTGTTATCTATTACTATACAACAATAGAGTACACAGTTTACAAATGAAACTTACAAAAAACCTCTCTTTCTCCCTCTGTTATCTACTCTCTGAGATGGTTTTTAACACCGGAAATGATCTGAATTTATAGGCAAATTGTGGCTATTGTTCACCCCTGAATTTCAGCCACCATTCATGACTTTTCTTTGTTTGCTTCACCAAGTTTTCAAACCCACCGAAAGTAGGTTTGTTCATTTCTCCATTAGTCTTCAAAGTTGGTGATGAAGCTTCTCATGTGTGGACAAGTTCTGGATGCAGCTGGATCTCACAAATCTCCCCATCCAGCTGCGTCTGGAGTAATTGTCATCTGACAACTATCCCGGTTATGTCTCTGCACAATTCTAGCTTGTCCCGAGTAACCACATTTGTTAACATGTCAGTTGGATTCTCATCTGTATGGATCTTCACTAGTCTCAGCAGTTGTTGATCCATCACCTCACGTATCCAATGATAGCGAATATCAATGTGTTTCGTCCGGGAATGATACATTGAGTTTTTGCTCAAGTCCAGAGCACTCTGACTGTCACAATGTATCTTGTATTATGTCTGCTTGATCCCTAACTCTTGGAGAAAACGCTTTAGCCACAACATTTCTTTTCTTGCCTCAGCTATAGCAATGTACTCAGCCTCTGTTGTGGATAATGCAATACACATCTGCAATCTTGACTGCCATGACACAGCTCCCCCTGCAAAAGTGTAGATGAATCCTGATGTAAATTTCCTACCATCAAGATCTCATGCCATATCTGAATCAATATAGCCTTCCAAGATCGGATCAGCTCCCCCGTAACACAGATGAAACTTTGTTATACCCTTGAGGTACCTGTGAATCCATTTGACTGCCTCTCAGTGTTGCTTTCTAAGATTAGAGAGAAAACGACTCACTACACCCATTGCGTGTGCAATATCTGGCCTGGTACATATCATTGCATACATTAGGCTTCCAACAGCTGAAGAATATGGTATTGCTGACATTTCTTCTATCTCTTTCTTGGATTAGGGGCACGAACTCTTGCTCAGTTTGAAATGGTACGCTAGCGGAACGCTGACTGGTTTGGCTTTCTGTATATCGAACCTCATGATTATCCGTTCAATATATCTCTCATGTGAAAGGCACAACTTCTTGTTCTGTCTGTCACGAACAATCTCCATTCCCAAAATCTGTTGAGCTGGTCATAAGTATTTCATGTCGAAAGCCTTGGAGAGTTTCTTCTTCAGCTGGCTGATCTTCGTTGCTTCTTGTCCAACAATTAACATGTCATCTACATACAGTAGAAGAGCAACGAAATTTCCATTTGGAAACCTCTGGATGTATACACACTGATCTGCTGCAGTTCTTTTATAGCCTTGACCACCATGAATGAGTCGAATTTCTTGTACCACTGCCTCGGTACTTGTTTGAGCCCGTACAAGCTCTTTTTCAGCTTGCAAACAAGGTTTTCCTTACCTGAAACCTTGAATCCTTCTAGCTGCTCCATGTAGATTTCTTCATTCAGATCACCATGAAGAAATGTTGTTTTGACATCCATCTGTTCAAGCTCCAAGTTCAATCTGGCTACCAATCCTAGGATGACTCGGATTGAAGCCATTTTTACCACTGGTGAAAATATCTCATCAAAGTCAATTCCCTTTTTCTGTAGGAATCCTTTGACAACTAGCCGAGCTTTGTGTTTCACCACTTTTCCGCTGCCATCTTTCTTGAGCTAGAACACCCATTTATTCTTCAGTACCTTCATTCTATGTGGGAACTTGATTATCTCATAAGTGTTGTTTTTCTGCAGAGATTCCATTTCATCATGCATTGTGTGCAGCCATTTGTCTTTGTCTTTATGAGATACAGCTTCGTTGAAGGTTTTTGGCTCCCCCTCGTTAGTAAGCATAATATATTCTGATCCTGAGTAACTGGCTGATGGAATCCGGCCTCTCTCAGATCTTCATACTTGAGGTCTGGTTGTCTGTTGTCATACGGATATGTGGATGATCCTGAAGCCTTTGATGGAGCAGGCTGCAGCTCCCTCTGCTCAACACTTCCTTCCTCATCTGGTTCTGCTTCTGGTATGTCTTGTACCCCATCATCTGTGGCCATTGGTGTTAGTGTTGGGGTTGTGTCTGGATTTGCATCGGTATTGTCGGCACTAATTTTAGAAGGCATCTTGGGCTTTTCAATGTCTTCTATTGTCTGGTATTCAAGAAACACTACATCTCTACTTCTGATGAACTTCCTTTCATTCGGGTCCCATAGCCTGTATCCAAATTCCTCGTCTCAATAGCCTATGAAGATGCACGGGGTAGTCCTTGCATCGAGCTTCTACCAGAGCTCCTTGGATACATGTGCAAATGCTAAACATCTAAATATTCTAAGGTGAGAATATAATGGATTCTTACCAGACCACACTTTCTCCGGAATCTCGAAGTTCAACGGTACAGATAATGATCTATTGATCAGGTAGCAGGCGGCACGAACAGCTTCTCCCCAGAATGGCTTTGGCAGCTTAGCCATGTTGATCATGCTTCTGAATTTCTTCATAATAGTGTGGTTCATACTTTCAGCGACACCATTGTGTTGTGGGATGCGTGGAACAGTCCTCTCGTGTCGAATGATATGGCTTCCGCAGTAGGCATCGAACTCCCTGGAAGTGTATTCGCCTCTATTGTCTGTGCGAAGGCACTTCAGTTTCTTTCATGTTTCACGCTCGACCATGGCATGGAACAGTTTGAAATAGTCCATGACATGATCATTTGATTTCAGAAAATACACTCATACTTTCCGAGAAGCATCATCAATAAAATTTAGAAAATATTTATTAACGCCTAGTGAGTTTACCTCCAATGGACCATATACATCAGAGTACACCAGACTGAGTAACTCTGATTTTCTTGTAGAAGAAATATTGAAAGAGACTCTATGTTGCTTACCGAAAAGACAGTGATTGCAAGGATCCAGAGCAGCATTTTTGGAGACAGAGATTAGATCCTTCTTTGTCAAGGTAGACAATCCTCTTTCACTCATATGACCGAGTCTCTGGTGCCACAGATTCTGAGAAGCCTCCGGTTCAGCTACATTTAGGCTTTCTGCACAAATCTTCACATGAGTTTTGTATAAGGTTCCACAGATATATCATCGGGCGATGACCATGACACCTTTTATCATCCTCCAAGTGCCATTACTGAAGTGGCTAGCATAACCGTGTTTTTCAAGGGCTACTCCCGAGAGTAAGTTGAGCCGAAGTTCTGGAACATGTATGACCTCCTTCAAGGTTATTGTATACCTTGCATTTGTCCGCAACTGTATTTCTCCAATTCCCACAATCTGAGAAGAACTGGTATTCCCCATCTTCACTGCTCCAAAGTCTTCTGCTTTGTATGTTGTGAAGAAATCCATGTGAGGAGTGACGTGGTAGGATGCTGCAGTATCTACCACCCACTCGATATCCCGAGTTGCGGTGTGAAGGCATGCTTCTTCCTGGCCGGAGCATATAACTACATCTATTGTGGTAACTACTAGTGTCTCCGCATCATTCTTCTTCGGCTGGTTATTGCCTTGTCCCAGCTCCCGTTGCAGTTTCCGGCAATTTTTCTTCAAGTGGCATTCAATGCCACAGTGAAAGTACTTGTATGTCTTTTTCCCATCCTTGGATTTGCCTCTATTTTTGCTTCTGCCTCTCCTTTTGCTTCTGCCTCTCCTCCCACCTTGATATTTCTCATGTTGTCTTCCTCGTTGCTCCGAGACAAGGGCTTCTGTTTGATCTGAGCCCACGTCTTTTCTTCTGGCTTCTTCATTTGACAGGGCATCATTTACCATAGGCATGGTAAGTTTGCCTCCTGGAGCTGAGTTGCTGAGAGTAACCACCAGAGTCTCCCAGCTATCAGGAAGAGAACTGAGTAGCAAGAGGGCTTGAACTCCGTCTGCCAGTTGCATGTCTACTGCAGACAACTGGTTCACCGAGCTTTGGAACTCGTTGGTGTGTTCTGCAATGGAATCTACTCCGTAGCTTCAGGTTCACCAAACTCCTCATGATTAAGGCTTTATTCCGAGCTGTTTTGGCCAAGAACATGTCTTCCAATTTCCTCCACAATTCATAAGTATTTGTATCATGTGCTATGTGGTGGAAGACATTATGGCTGATCCACTGCCTAATCTGACCCAAAGTTCTATTATTGATTTTGTTCCAATCATAGTATTTAATAGATTTTGGTTTCACTCCCTTCAACTCGATGACATCAAACAGATCTTTGCAATGTAAAAAATCTATCATCCGAGGTCTCCAGATGGAGTAATTAGTTGCAGCCGGTTTCATCATTGCACCAGAAGATGAATCTTTCATTTCCATTTTTTTAAAAATGAAAATATACTAAAATTGGGGCTGAATTTCACAAATCGGAGGTCACTGTTGCGTCCGGAATGGTCAAAAATGGTGGAATAGACACTTCGTTGGTCTAAATCCGACACATTGGCTGATTTGTAAAATCCTAAAAGTTATGGGGTAAAACTGTAAATTTCAAAACTTCAGGGGGCTAAGTGAAATTTACCAGGCTACTGACGTGGCAGTGCTGATGTGGCAGCTGACGTGACAGGCTGATGTGGCAGCTGACGTGACAGGCTGACGTGGCAGTTATGGGACCGGCTTGCTGATGTGGCGGCTGACGTGGCGATTGACGTGTCTGCTGACTGTGCGCTGACTAGGTGCTGATAGGACTTGATGCTTGATGTGGCGCTGATGTGGCGGCCACGTAATCGTCTTCAACCTTCGTCTGGCGCGTGACGCGCGTGTTGAGACTGGACCTCACTCGCCGGCGTGTGCGGTGTCCTCCGGTCTCCGTTTGATCGCCAGAAAATTCCACCGAGCTCGTCTCGACGTGAACTAGCTTATGGTACCCTTAAATTGGATTTTTGACAACTTTCATCGGAACCGATTTTCCAAACGGAAGCTCTGTTACTCAGTTTTATGACCCCAAAGAACAACTGAAACTCATGATACCACTTGTTGTGATTCACCGATCACTTTAGAGAGTATTTGAGGAAAAACCGAATTACTATCTATTACTATACAAGAATAGAGTACACAAAGTTTACAAATGAAACTTACAAAAAACCTTTTTTTTCTCTCTCTATTATCTACTCTCTGTGATGGTTTTTAACACTGGAAATGATATGAATTTATAGGCAAATTGTGGCTACTGTTCACCCCTGAATTTCAGCCACCATTCATGGCTTTTCTTTGTTTGCTTCACCAAGTTTTCAAACCCACCGAAAGTAGGTTTGTTCATTTATCCATTAGTCTTCAAAGTTGGTGATGAAGCTTCTCATGTGTGGACAAGTTCTGGATGCAGTTGGATCTCACACTGGTCTCTAATTATAGTACACACAAAGTAGAGAATCGAGATTTCAAGATTTCTCCTATGTATAGAGTGTCTTTATATTGGATTAAACCAAGACTCCTTATTAAAGGATGATGAACTTGCGGACGCCACAAATGAAATTCATAAGAGTTCAGTTTGATAGAGACAAAGGTAGTGCATTGGTGAAAGGAATGGATGGTTAAGTTTGGCTCATCTCGGTTCGAGTATAGATTCAGTGTTACGCTGAATTTGTGCCGAGTATTGAATAAACAATCAAAATTTATCTAATGTAGGTCTAATTTTCTCAGCATAGGATCCTAGAGTGTATTCAACGTTGGGTCTGATACCACGTAAGCTGTTGCAATACAACGGGAATGGTCGTTATATCTTATTCACAATGAAACTAAGTATTTACATGACTTGCGATTCTAATATCTGTCTACATCAGTGTCCTCAATGATAGTTTTATTTAATATAATTTTTACATATTATATAATTAATTATTGATGATATCACGGCATTTATACGATGATTGTACTGAAAAATTACTCCAAGACGTGACAATCAACAAGGTGAAAATTTTTATTATGCAACGATGATACCAAGTCGCCTATGCAATAACTCAATAATATATTGTCATGTATGCTAAATAATAAAAAAAAACAACTAAATAATTACTTAATTTGTAGTTTTGTTTGATATAATTTCTACATGTTATATAATTATTGGTCGGTAATAACACGCCACTCATACAATAGTGGTATCAATGAATTTCTCCAATAAAATTTGCTAGCTATTTCTGTCAATTAATCTTTTAGCACAATAGAAACACGGATGATACGATATCACCAACTAATAAATAAAAGATATATATGTAATTTAATTATAATTTATTTTATAATTTTTTAATAAAATTAATGTGTGTGACAATATATTGTTAGATCATAATATATGTGACATAATACCTCCATTAAATTCTATAATTTTTGGTTTCGGTGGTATGGATTGCTTGCTTCACTTAAGAATCTTTGGATATCTAAGCTTTAGCTACAGTACTAGGTGGTTTAAATTATAAAGATTTTCATTAGATAAAAAAAGAGCAATCAATTCTCTAAATTCTTTTTCGATTATAAGAAATGGTGTTTATGAAAAGGGGTTTTATTATTATGATTATAGAAATTTATTAAAAGTCATATTTTCGGGTTTAAGCGGAATAGTTTAAACCTCTGACTACCTCTGACTCTTACAAGAAATACATTTCTTAAACTCGAATTCAGGACATGGAAATCAAGTCTTAAGTCATTTTCCATAAAGTCATACTCATTGGGGACTTACCTAGTAACTTTTTTTTTGAAATCGTTGGAAACTTCACCACCAAATCATCATTTACGGGCTTAAGCAGAGCAGGTAAAATCTCCGACTGTCCCAGGCTCTTACAAGAAACACACTCTCTGAATTCGAATCCAATATCTCAAGATGAGATCCTGAGCGCTATACCATCAAGTCACGCCCATTGGGGACGACTTACCTATTAACTTGTTTCTTCATTAATCCTAAATTTTAAAATTTTATTTCTTTTAAGTTATTTTTTTGTTAAGAAATTTGACCTATTTTTTTTCTCCATTTGATTCTTATAAAGAATAAATAAATAAATTATTGTTCACGTGAACACTATTTTTTTTTTTTTTTTTGCTTTTAATAAAAAGGGATGTGTAAGCCCAAATACTTTATAACTTCTTATCCTTAAAAGCATTTATTTTTATTTTAAATATACACTAAATATTAATTTCTTTTTTATTTTTTAGTGTGCAGATGAATTCACTTATAGTTGCATTGTAACCGTGCCTAGACAAATAGACACTCAGTCACACAACTAATTGATAGTCATTTTGTGACTATGGGTAAAAAAAAATACAATCACAATGTGGCTGAGGTCACAAATGTGATTGTTACATGAGGGTCGGTAATGTAATTAAGGGTTGGTAATGTGATTGAAATAACTAATGTAATTGAGGCCACAAGTTTGAATGAGAGAGTCGACAATATGTCTGAAGTCACAATTATGACTGAGGGTCGGCAATGTGACTGAGGTAACTACTGTGAATGAGGATCATCAATGTGACTAAGGTCACGATTGTGACTGTACTCAATGTGATTAAGGTCATAATGTGACTATGTTCAATATGACTGGGGGTCAGCAATTGATTGAGGTCACAAATATGACCAAGGCACGCCTATAAATAAATTATCAGTCACTCAACTGATAGTCATATTAACTATGACTCGGTTCTTTGAGACCTAAGTAAAATATTATTATGAATGTGCTCAATATAACTGAATGTGGCAATGTGGTTGAGGTAAATAATATGACTGAAGGTAAGCAATATGACTGAGGCACACATAATGTAACTTTCAATTACCAATGTGACTGAGGTAAAAATATGACTATAACGAAGGTCAATGTGAAGTATGTGCAATGCAACAACTTTAGGGCTAATTTTGGCCTTACATAAGTCCAAATTTGAAAGAGTATATGAAAGTTTTAGGTATGTATGTTAAGTGTATATATATTTTTAAAGATTGTAATTTGGAGTTCAGATGAAAGAGAAATATGAGTGTTTGAAAATGACTTATTTGAAATTATTATTCTCTTATAAATTACCTTTTTTTGCGTCGAAACATATCTATAATAATTCTTGTTTTAAGGTTTATAATTTGTAAATCGATAATGTGTAATTTTGTTTTTATAAAATTCTTTATATTTGGAGAGATATTTACGGTTTAAAATAAAGTAGAAACAAAATTAAAACACTTACCCCCAGGCACATGGGATGAGTGTTTTAATTTATTTATTTATTTATTTATTTATTTATTTATTATTATTATTATTATTATTATTATTATTATTTTTATTATTATCATCATCGGCATCGTCATCGTCATCGTCATCAATCCTCTATTCGAGGTTTGGCACGCTAGTAAAAATACGTAAATCCTAAAATTTTATTCACTAGTTCACCTAAAAATTGTAAAATTTATCAATATTATAAAAAAAATATCTACATATTTTGTATTAGATGTATACCCAATATTTGATACACATTTTAATTATATACACAAATTTAGTACAAATTTGATAGATTTTATAATATTTGGGTAGACCAATGAACAAAATATCAAAACTTAAATAGTATTGATAACGTGTCAATCTTTAAGTAAATGATTGATAATCATACATCTCTAGTGATATTATGATTCGAAATTTACAAAATCTCATATTGATATATTCCACATGAAGTCTGGTTTGAAAATATCAGAAATTTACTATATATGAATTTATATAATTCATATATAGTCTAAGCTAGGGGTGAGCACCGGTTCCGGTTCCATCCGGAAACGGTTGGAACCGGACCGATTTTTCGGGTTTGAAACCGGAACCGATTATAACCGGTCCAGTTCCGGTTCCAAATTGAAGGAACCGATTTTAACCGGTCCGGTTCCGGTTCCAAAATGGTCGGAACCGAAACCGGACCATGGAGTCAGTTTTTGGAACCCATTTTTTTAACAGTCAGGTTTCTAAGGATACCATTTAGAGTATTCTGCATGGAACTAAAGTTGGCTTCAAATATAAGGGAGCTTTGATTGAATATTTAAATGAGCCAATTGGCCCAATTCCATATTCACTTGAGCCATGCGAACCACACCAAATATATCTGGACCTTTGAATTCAGAAACAGTGGAAGAAACTAGTTAGGATGAATTTAATCAGAAACTAATATCATCGTATATCAAGAAAACATAAAGACTGTGATACATGTAAGATAAAATTATGAAACCAATGACAATGGGAGTTGCTTTTTTATATATATATATTTTGTTTTCCTGAGAATTACAGATAGTCATTCCTCATATTTCACTGGTGGCTCATGAGTACCATTTTACGGACCAAGGCAGGATCCCCTGTCCAGCAAACTTATTTATCTCCCCACTGAAATTTCATTGTTAGCTTCTGGTAATTGAATGGGGTAATCTGGAACCAGACCGAAACCGAATTGGAACCGATTAATAGGGTACCCTATTTAATTGGGTAGGTTCTGGTTCCACTTAGTTAGGAACCGATTTTTTCCTGGTAGGTTCCGGTTCCATGCGGAACCGAAACCGGTTTTGCTCACCCCTAGTCTAAGCTGAAAACTTACTCTAAAGATCAATGATAGAGAAATCTACTCTTAATTTATGAGAATTTTTACTCCACAATCATATGGAGAGACTCGAATCCTTAACCTTAATGACAAGGGAAAGATGCGTCAATTATTAGATTAATGGGTGATAGGGGTGATCACGGTTTCGGGTCAAACCGCAACCCGACCCTAACCGCACCAACCCGAACCGCACCGCGCGATTTGAAAAAAAAAAATAAAAATGATTTCGGGTCAATCGGAACCGAACCGTAAATTTTGGGTCGATGTGCGGTTTTGACCCAACCGCGACCCGAACCGCCCAAAATCGTAAATTTTGACTCAAACCGCGACCCGAACAGCCTAAACCGCGTTCAAATTAGATATTATTTTATATTTTTCTTCTTCTTCTTTAACTATGAAATTTAAAATATTTAATGATCATATGACAATTTGCAATGTAAAAATGAAAATTATGTATTTTTTCTCTTCAATTATTATGTGAAAACACACAAAATTTCCTTAAAAAAATTATAATCCAAATCGCCGACCCAAACCGCTAAACCGCCAACCCGAACCGTCGCGGTTTTCCTTATCAAATTTGCGGTTTCGGTTTCTAATTTCTCAAACCGCCAACCCGCGCGGTTTGAAGTGAAAAACGAAAAAAACCGACCCGAACAGCACCGCGAACACCCCTAATGGGTGATTGACGTTTAAAAGAAGTTATAAGTATTATTCTTGTTAATATCTTGGCCTCGAAATTTTATAGAAAAAATGACACGTTATTCTATTTAATAAAATATTTTTACCATCTACATCCTTGATAATTATTAATGCCCTTTCGATTTTCGTGGTTAAAGATTCAAAAAAAAATAATAATAAAATAAAATAAGACGCATTGTTAATGGGAAAATATGATTTTTAATAAACATATTAAGTAATTTTAAATCATGAAAATCTAACGTGGATCTTAATTTGCTTTCAATATTTTTTTAATTAATTATTTTGATATGATGGATGAGTGATAAAAAGATTTATCAAGATCCCAACTAATAAACCAATTAAGAATGAACACCTTTTGACCCATAGAAAGCACCTGGAATGATACATATTTAAATTGTCAATAAAAATTGACAATTTAATTACTTTTTTTATTCTGTAATGCTGGCAAGTTTCTTTAATTAAAATAATGCAATGCAATATTAAACTATGTGAGGCAAATAGTTCTCCGTTTGGTATAATATTTTTAAATAAAATTTATTCATATATAATTTATAGTTTTCTACTAATAAATCTTTTGTAAATATATCTTTTAACAAAAAAAAAATTAATTAATTGATGGAAAAGCCTTTCTTCATATGGAATATATTGCATTTGTGTCAAATTATAAATACCCAGATTTTAAGATGATCAGAAAATTCACAATAGAATCTTTAAGGTTAACCAATGCAGCAACCCAAGTTGATTGTTGACTAATATCAACCAAAATTCGCCTAATTCGAATGTCAGAAATAATTAAAGTTTTTAGGTAAAGTTACTTCTTTTTCTTTCTTTCGTTGTAGAAGAAATAATTTAATTTTCTCGTTTAACACGTGCAATTTATTTTCTTAAGAAAAGGATCTAATAATATTTATTAGTGAAAGAAGATACACACACTTTAAAAGAATCATAAAATTATCGTGTTTATTATGCACAAGATATAGTGAGCTTATGATACATGAAAGAAAACCTTATCAAATTAAATATAAAAAAATTCGCAATAAGTAAAATCGATTATATTGATATTTTGATATTATTATATTCTATACAAAATTATTTTATCATTAAACTCATTATAATATGTGTCTTTTTATGATTTCTGTTAATATTAATTTAGCTATTTTTCCAATTTCGTTTGATAAGAATGATATATAACAATATCGAAAATATCATAAATAACAAATAATATTAATAATAACTTATATGATAGGTTTTAAGAGATTTCATGTCCCCGATGAGCGTGATTTGGTGTTATAGAATCCAGGATCTGACCTTGAGGTCATGGGTTTGAATTCAGGGTGTGTTTCTTGTAAGAGCCTGAGACAGCTGGGGGTTTTACACTTTTACCCACTCCGCTTAAGCCGGGATTGAGTGGTTTGACAATGAGGTTTCCAACAATTTAAAAAAAAAAGATTTCATGTTATTTGATATTGAAATTGGGGACCAAAGGCAAAAAGTGAGAAATATAGCATTATTTGTGATAGTTATTGGACAATTTAGCAAGTGGCTAAAAATAAAACAATAATAGAGTAATTGATTTGACTTTCAATTATGTGACTGAGGAAAAAATGTGACTATAACGAAGGTAAATGTGAAGTATGTGCGATATGTAACAACTTTATGGCTAATTTTGCCTTTACATAAGTCCAAATTTGAAAGAGATTACGAAAGTTGTAGGTATGTATGTTAAGTGTATATATTTTTAAAGATTGTAATTTGGAGTCCGGATGGAAGAGATATGAGTGTTTGAAAATGACTTATTTGAAATTATTATTCTCTTATAAAAGACCATTTTCCCGTCGAAACATATCGACAATAGTTCTTATTTTAAAGCTTATGATTTGTAAATCGATAATATGTAAATTTTTTTTATAAAATTCTTTATATTTTGAGAGATATTTACATTTTAAAATAAAGTAGAAAAAAAATTAAAAACAATCACCCCACATGCACGTGAGGTGAGTGTTTTAATTATTATTATTATCATCATCATCATATAAAAATAAATCCACATATTTTGTATCATATGTATACCCAATATTTGATACACATTTCAATTATATACTTAAATTCGCTACAAATTTGATAGATTTTATAATATTTGGGTAGACTAATAAATAAAATTTCAAGACTTAAATAGTTTTGATAATGTGTCAATCTTAAGTAAATGATTAATAATCATACATCTCTAGTGATATTATGATTCGAAATTTATAAAATCTCATACTGATATAATATTCCACATGAAGTCTGATTTGAAAATATCAGAAATTTACAGAGACCCCTTTTTTTTTTAATATAATTCATATATAGTCTAAGCCAAAAACTTACTCTAAAGATCAATGATAGAGAAACTTACTCTTAATTTATAAGAATCTTTACTCCACATTCATATGGAGAGACTCGAACCCTTAACCTTAATGATGAGATGAAAATGCGTCAATTAATAAATTAATGGGTGGTTGATTGCTAAAAGGAGTTATAAGTATTGTTCTTGTTAATATCTAGGCCTGAAAATTTTATAAAAAAAAAAATTGACACTTTATTCTATTTAATAAAATATTTTTACCATCTAAGTCCTTGATAATTTTTAATGCCCTTTCGATTTTGGTGCTTAGAGATTCACATAAAAGACGCATTGTTAATGGAAAAAAATGTGATTTTTAATAAACATATTAAGTAATTTGAAAACATCAAAATCTCACGTGAATCTTATTTTTATTTCAATATTTTTTTAATTAATTATTTTGACACGATGGGTGATAAAAAGATTTATCAAGAACCCAAATGATAAACCAATTAAGAATGAACACCTTTTGACCCATAGAAAACACCTGGAATGATAAGCATATTTAAATTGTCAATAAAAATTGGCAGATGGGTTTTACATTTTCCATCTCTTTAATTACTTTTTTATTCTGTAATGCTGGCAGGTTTCTTTAATTAAAAAATAATGCAATGCAATATTAAACTATGTGAGACAAATAGTCGTGGTATTTTTAAATAAAATTTATTCATATATAATTTATAATATTTTACTAATATATCTTTTAGAAATATATCTTTTAACAACAAATAAAATCAATTAAGTGATGGAAAAGCCTTTCTTCATATGGAATATCTTGTATTTATGTCCCCAATGGGCGTTGTTTGGTGGTGTAGGGTTCATAATCTCACTTTGAGGTCCTGAGTTCGAATTCAGGGAGTACGTTTCTTGTAAGAGTCTGGGACAATCGGAAGTTTTACATGCTCCGCTTAAGCCCAAAATGGGTGATTTGACTGTATGATTTCCAACGATTTAAAATATATATATATTGCATTTGTGTCAAATTTAAATACCCAGATTTTAAGATGATCAGAAAATTCACAATTGAATCTTTAAGGTTAACCAATGCAAAACCCAAGTTGAATGTTGACTAAAATCAACCAAAATTCGCCTAATTCGAATGTCAGAAATAATTAAAGTTTTTAGGTAAAGTTACTTCTTTTTCTTTCTTTCGTTGTAGAAGAAATAATTTAATTTTATCGTTTAACACGTGCAATTTATTTTCTTAAGAAAAGGATCTAATAATATTTATTAGTGAAAGAAGATACACACACTTTAAAAGAATCATAAAATTATCGTGTTTATTATGCACAAGATATAGTGAGCTTATGATACATGAAAGAAAACCTTATCAAATTAAATATAAAAAATTTAGCAATAAATATAATCAATTATATTGATACATTGATATTATTATATTTTATCCGAAATTATTTTATCATTAAACTCACTATAATATGTGTCTTTTTATGATTTCTCTTTATATTAATTTAACTCTTTTTCCAATTTCGTTTTATAAAAATGACATATAACAATATTGAAAATATCATAAATAAACAAATAATAATAACAATAACTTATAGGATATGTTTTAAGAGATTTCATGTCTCTGGCATTGCTTAGCGGTGTAAGGTTCATGGTCTTATTTTGAGTTCTTGTATTTGAATTCATGAAATGTGTTTTTTATAAAAATTTGGGACAGCCGGAAATTTTATATATTCCGCTTAAACTCTAAAAAGGTGATTTACCGGGGATTTCCAACGATTTTGAAAAAAAAAATAAAAAAAATTCATGTTATTTGATAATGGAAACGGAGAACAAAGGCAAAAAGTGAGAAATATAACATTATTAGTGATAGTTATTGGACAATTTAGCAAGTGGCTAAAAATAAAACAATAATAGAGCAATTGATTTGACGTTTAGGTTACAATTATCATCATATTGATATTGCATGCCGCCGCCTAAAACGCCTTTTTGACTAAAGTTGGCAAGTTTATGTCGGCAACATATACATATAATGCACGTTTCAAAATCTATATGGGGTTAAAAAAAATGTAATACTAACAAAATTTTCAAAACCCTAATTTTATTTCTATAAAGTGAAACAATCAATAATGAAGTATCGGAATCATTTTTTAAAATAATATTTTTGCAATTTGTTTTCCTCTTTGTAAACAAAGTTATTGAAGAAACAAAATTGATTTAATGTTGTGCATTTTCTCGCCTCAAGAATAAAGTAGATAGTTCGAGTTTCTGTATATTTTCTTACAAGGAAGTACAAGTCACCGGAAGCATTGTGGTGTTGGACTTCAACTTCCAATAAGGATTTTTTATGAGGTATTAGTTATCAATTAATAAACCCAAAAAAAAAAAAAAAAAAAAAAAACATCCACTACCATGTTAGACTCTTCCAACAATAGGCATGTCCACAATATTCGGCTCCGGTGTGCATTCGAAAAGATACAGATTCATATTAATAAAAATGTGAGTTCGAATTTAGGTTTTAAAAATCCTTACGAACCCATATTTGGATATTTATATATGATTTTATTATATTTTTTATATTTATGATGGAATTTAAATTGTATATATTGTTTTGGATGTTAAATTGATATGGTTTAATTATATATATTATTTTTTTTTTAGTTTGGATGTTTAAAATTGAAAAAAAAAAGATTTTTTTTTAGATCTAGAAATCTGCATGGGTAAATTTTGTATATGGATTCACATATTTTTTTTTTACGGATCTGAAACCGAATCCAAAAAATTTAAATCCGAATCTGTATTTTACCATTCATATCAAACATATAAGATGGTACAAAGCTATATCACAAAAACAACAAAAATATGCACAGGTTATGTGGATATCTTATTTTTACTCTAAATAAAAAAAAAAGACAGAAAGACAAAATAAATTAAATGATAAACATTGGGTCATGATTCGTTTATTCGTTCGATTCGATTCACTTTAAAGAGAATACGGGTTTGAAAAAATGGATTCGTTTAATAGATGAGTCAATTCGATTCGATTCGTTTATTAAACGAATCGAATATGAATTTAAGCTCATTGATTCGTTTAGGATTCGTTTTATTATTTTTATTTATTAATTATTGTTAATTTTCAGTTAAGATTCGAGAAATTATAGCTAATTATCATAGAAAAAAATAATATTTTCGATATTTAATGAGATATTTTTAGTAAATATATTAATTACATATTTCATATGTATATATTTATGAGGAATTAATGTAAATCAAGTGTGGTAAATTATTTTATTAAATAATATGATTGACTAAACGAATAAACGAATATTCGTATTCGATTCGTTTAATAAACGAATCGAATACGAATCCTGATATTAGAATTTGTTTAATAAATAAATCGAATATGAATCTGTCACATTTTGATTCGATTCGTTTAGGATTCGATACAAATTCGATTCGTTAATTCGTTTTGCCACCCCTAGACTTAGGGTTTCGCAGTAAAAAATTTCTTCCAAAAATATTTTCGTTATTTTACAACGTTTGAAACATTTGCAGTAAACTTAATCAACGTAAATTGATTTTCGAAAACTAAGTTTCTTTCCGATATTTTTTGTTTAAATATTGGCTATTTGACACAACGAGATAGTGGAAATATAATAAAAACTCATTATCGATTGTAAGTTAATTATTTGATATGGTGGTATAATAAATATCATACTAACAGATTTTGGTCCAAGTTAATAAAAAGATAATGTTACCTTAAGATGAATTAATTAAATGACTCTATAACATATGTTGGTCCAAATTAATAAACAGAAAAAATTACCTCGATACAAAATAATCAAATGATTCTGTAGTTCTAATGACTTAAAAGACACGAGATTTAGTTGGATGAGTAATTCACTAATGTAATGGATGTATATGTTATATGGTATATTAAATTTACAAACTTATGATATATGTAATTATATTAAATATAATAAATATTTACTTGATATTTTTTAGCACGTGTGACAAAAATATTATTAGATTTTTACATCGGTGATATAATTCTATTGTTATATTTTAAAATTTTTCTCAGGAGAAAAAACGAGTGAACTTGATTCAAAGAGATGCATAAAATTATTAAGTTTAGAACTTTATAAATAGAATAACTAAAATTAGACAACAAATACCACTTGAGTAAGATTAAACATTTAAACTCATTAATTTTTATTTTTTTGACTAAAAATAACTTGATACTTAAAAAAAAAAGGGTATAGACGGGGGACGTTATCCTAAATAATTAATGGTGAATGATTCTAAATTATTTATATTAAAACATTATATTATGATTAAAATTTATAACTATATAAAAAAATCTCGAACCTCGAAAGTAGGGTTAGTAATGAACTGAGATGGATTAAGATTTGTTAATCTCGATCTCATTCAGTTTATAAAATCGGGACGAAAAATCATTTTGAACTCGTTCTGTTATATTTTTTGGGATAAAAAATCGTTTCTGACTCATCTCGCATCCCGTTAAATTATATCTCATCTTATTATCTCATTTCGTCTTTATTTGAATTTTCGAGATAAATTTTTATCTCATACATTCCTATTTCTAAAACATGATCTAAATACATATATCAAATCTCGTCTCAATTATGACATGATCTCATTGAGACGAGACAGGATATGAAAAATTACCATCCCTAATCGAGAGTATCAGGACCGATCTTATCCTAAAGTCAACCTTCACACGGTAATATTTGAAGAGCGGGACATCAATTTAAAGTGCAAACGGTAAAAGGTTTAAAATAATAATTTTGAAGGGTCCTACAAGAAAAAGTAAATCACAAGCTTATTCATCGGCTGGGTGCAGACACAAATCTAGCCGTTGGATGCAGATACAAATCTAGGAATCCACGTGGAGGATATCGAACGCAATTCTGATTAAAAAACCTTATCTTCTTCGGTTCTGCCCCCTCCCTCAATGCCAGTGCTGCCGGCTCAGCTCTTGTCGTTTTCGACATCCATTTGTCGTTTCAATACCAGAATTCAACTACGGAAGCGACGCGTTTCGCTTCCCCAATCCTCCACGTGGCAACCATGCTTGTCCGTGCTTATCTTCTTTAACTGTGGTTATTATTTTAATTTGTGGGGGCCTCAAGATGACGTGGAGGATAAGTCAATGTGACGTCCAGCTGTTGTTGTTGTTGTTGTGGGCACGGGGCTCCAACCAGCGAAACGCCAGTTGTTGTATCGGACCGATATTTTTGCTGTGTCGGCTGATATAATGACGAGACGTGTATTGAATTTCCGTATTTTTTTTAAAATTATTGAAAATTCTACCGTCAAATCACTTCTTCCGAATTTAAGTTGAATAAATAAAATCACCGAATATCTCATATTCTTATAAAAATCATATTCCCTGAATTTAAACTCATACCTAAAAGTCATACTATGAACACCACACCGTACCTCCATATGAAGATACGTCTTCCAAATATTATTGAAATAGCAATTGTATGATGACAAATATAAATGGTTTGATCTTAACAAATAATAAAAATAATATTTTTTATGTATAAGTCAACAGATGATATGCATGTTTTTGTGTTATAGAAATATAAATAATTAATTTACATAAAAATATATGATAGCATCAAATTAATTAGAGATAAAATATATTTCAGCATGTCATATATTCTAAAATTTATAGATTAAATGATGATAATAGTCAGATATCCAATTATTTTTATCGAAAACGAAATCTATATCAAATATCTAATAATTATTCATATAAAAAATTCACGGTGGTATCTATATTCAAAATTAACATAAATTTTGGATTCTCCGATACCGACTAAAATAACTGATTTTTTTTTAAATAATTAAATATTATTTAAATATTATTTAATTTTTTATTGTTATTAATATTATAATAATTGTTATTTTATTTTTAGTCAAATAACGAATATTTGATATCAAAAATATCAAAATCATAAATGACCGAAATCATTTTTGTTACGTAATTTTCAAACCGAAACCTAATCAATGTCTACTAAATTTTGAATACATAGTAATTTATTGATTAGATATATCGTATATC